>LKNJ01001020.1:74266-111628 GCA_002120245.1 Maccullochella peelii
AAAAAAAAAAAGAGAGAGAGAAAAGGCAAAACATTAATAAAAGCCCTATAAAATATAATATGGGAATGTAATACACATTTTTTGCCAAATGTGGTTGTAGGCCTATGTGCTGTAGGCAAACTGAGAAATGGCACCTGCCACGTAGCCTAAATTAGGCTATAACCTCTAAAGAAATGGTATCAAGGCAGGGGAATGGAAATAATGAATGTCCCCCCACACAGACACACTCACACACAGTAAAAGATAACAAACACTACTGATAAACCTGTCAATAGTCTGCAGTTGTTTACCACAACCTAAGAAATCCTCCTATCTGGTGTGCATACAGAGAGTCCGCAGCTTCAGAGAGTCGGACTGAATAGCTTGTGGGTCGTTGTGTAAACAAGCGAAGAAGAGCCCTTGACCAAACAAAGATTTAAAGGGGAGATAGAGGAGAAGAAGAAGCTGAGAAGTGAAGCAGTTCTGCTGAGGGGGAGAGGAGTGGTTGAGATAAGGGAGCGCGCTCTGGCGTACACGCGCACACACACACACACACACACACACACACACGTTCAGGCTGTGTGCAGCGCGTGCACCTCTCGGTAGAACCAGGAGGAGGAGGCACCAGAAATCTTCCGCTCATTTACTTAACATCACTTCCCCACCGCCGGGAAAGCAAACACGCTCCTGAAGCTGCGGAGGAAGAGAAGTGAGATCGATGTGAGTGAACGTCTGCAGAAAGCTGTCAGCTCTCGGCACCTGGAGCCTCTCGACCGAGAGCTTCTTCTTCTTCTTTTTCTTCTTCAGCTCAGGAACTGCGAATCACCACGAGTCATCTGGGACACTTGGGTAAAGTCTGCGGAGGCTTCTGGGTATGGAGAGACAACTGCTCTGATTGATAATCGGATTTTCCCTGCATATTCTTCTTTCTGAATAATGGTAGGTGTGAAATACATTCATTTTTGATCATGACATCGTGTTACATAAGTGTTATTTCTGGTTCGACACATTACATTTAATAAAATAGCCTGTAGAGTTAATTCTTCTGTCTGGGAAAATGTTTCTGTTAAAGTGTATTTCAACTCTGTTGGTGTTCAATTCAGATCATCTTCTAAATAAACATCACATCGCAGTTAATTTACATTTAGATCAGAATAATGGCTTAATTAAAAAAATCATTATAAGTTTACAATGAAATAAACATAAGACTAAATATTTTAGTAAATCAATTATTTCCAATTTATTCATCCACATTTCTGAAATAACTCCACCTATCTCTCCAATTAAATTTACAATCGGGCTAATGTAATGATGAAACAATGTTTTAAAAGTTTTGTATTTAAATGTATTTTCATATACACTACTACATATGTAGTAGAGTATTTTACATACATACATACATTATTTAATTATTATGCTAATCCTTGAAGGAAAAATGATCTCAAAGGCCTCATACCACCAAGCGCTTGTTGGACACATTTGGAAATTTGTACAGACAAACTATATTGTGTGTAAAAGAAAATAGAATATTTTCTTTGTCACTGTAGTTGGAAATCTTCCTGTCAGCTGAGGATACCATCACATCATTTTCTTTTTCACCATTCTGCTCAACTTTCTTTTATTCATTTTTATTCATTGTAATCATTAATAAGAACAGAAACCCCCCCCAAAATCCACCATCAACAAATCCGTTATTTGTGTCTCACTGAGCCCTTTAAAAGATGTGGGGGGGGGAAGTGTGTGAGGCACCTTCTCTTAGATTGAGCTCCTTTGTTTTTCTTGGTGCTGGTTGAATCGGTGAAACGCCTTTTTGCTCGGTTTAAGTACAGAAGATTACACCCAAATCACTCACACCCCCTCAGCAGCCATGCAGGGACCCTCATTAACTAAATTATGGGGAGCCTCGCTAAGCATTTTTCAAAGGCTGGTATTCATATTTTTCAAGGACCCCTTCATGGCTCCAGACTAGAAGCTCACTCGCTGTGTTTTGCCAACTGTTTAAATCACCTTTAAACATTTCTATCAGCTGCACAGTTGGAGGAACAAGGGTTAATGGGACCCTTTTGCTTTTTGAAAAAAAAAATGTAAATAAATACATTTAAAAGCAAAGAAGTCTGACATTACAATTTCTTGTAATTTTGTTAGATTTTTGTCATGACGTTTAAAACGAAAAAATGAATTATGAAAAATGTGTGATCATTACATCATTTCTTTTTTTAAATTACATTTAAATTAGCATTATTTGTAACTGTAACATTTTGCATCTTCATAGATGGAAAGGGATCTTTTTTTATTTCATCAACACCATCGTTGTTTCAGGCCAAACAAAGTTTAACTCTAGTGAAATGCATTTCCCATAAACCAGCTCTCAAAAATGTCACACTCATTTCTGAATTTTATCAAATAAACTGGACATGTACTGTATATCACTCCTTGTCAGTGTCTATTATCTGAAATTAACCTGCAGGGGTAATGGCCAGCCAAAGAGGGATTCTTATTTTAGATAGTTGCTGTATCAGATTCAGGTCTGTGACGGATTGTAAATCTCAGCAAATCTCCTTTATATACCTGTATTTCAACCCCCACAAATAACATCCAGGGGTCTTGATGGAGGGGGGTGGGAGGTGTGCTCAGACCACATACCAAAGGTGTGTGCTCGGGCGTGTTTGATTTAACACTCTGGTTCGTCTCCTAATAACATTAGGCCCCATTTCTGGACTCCCTCTCCACGGCTAGGCCGGGACCCTCTCAGTCTCTCTCCCTCTCTCTCTCCCCAGCCTTCATGGTTCCTATTACTGGCTCTAATAAATTGTGAATAAGCGGCAGCCCAAAAAGTCCTGGGCTGTGGAGAATTCCCCATCCTGTAGCGCAAGGCACCCCCTCTTAAGAAAACACAAATTAATTCCAAACCCCTCTGTAGCCAAACGTTTGTGGAATGATAAATATTTTCATAGGAAGCTCTGCTCTTCCTGACTTTATCTGCACCAATATCATTATATTTCTTCAGAGCCGCACAGTTCTTGATGTCTTTTAGCTTCTGTGCTTCTCTATTTCTCCCTCGCTCTCTTTCTCCTCCTCTCTCTCTCTCTTTCTCTGGGAGTCAAACAGCCTTGCTGACTTGAACTCGAGGTTACACCAGGGAAAATATATTCAATCCTCATCCTCTTAGTCTGAAATGAAGGTATCATCTCACTAAAAGCTAGACTAATGAGTGTTATTCACAGTGTCATTTAGCATAGTTTCAGTGTTGTTAACATTTGGTGCCGGAAAGTTTCAGTCTCACTCAGTTTTTGTCTTGATCTATTGTATTCATTCACACACTGTCTTTGTGTTGTTGCTCAGCCCCGTGTACAGAGCAAATCTACGTGCTAATCATAATCTGCCAGTTTCAAAGAAGAGATATTTACGTGACTGTGTTCCAACACTTTATGTTTGACAGGTAAACAAGGCATTGACAAGTGTCATTATATACTAGTTTGTCCTGGTTTTGATAATGAGAGAAGCAGATTACTTAAATGATGCTATAAAGCACTGTTGAAAAGACAAAACCAATCTCTTATTAAAATAATAATACTGTTTATTTATCAGAGTACACTTGTTTGCTCATTTGTGTATTTATTTATTTACTTATTTACTTGTCATTTTCTTCTTTATTGTATTGTGTTTGCCCATTACTGAGTGACCAGCGTCACTGTCCTCTTCTTTTGTTTTTATGTCTTTCGTTTTTTGTGTCTAACTATATCGATATAGATGAATATAGTTAGACACAAAAAACGAAAGACATAAAAACAAAAGAAGTGGATATAAAGTCTTAAAAAAGTAATGGTGATGAAGTAGCATTGTACTACAAAGAGGTACAGCAAGTTTCAGTGTAATTTGTTGTTTTCTAGGTAACTATAGGTTAATAAAAGAACAAATTTCAGTTTCTAAAGTGAGTTTTAGGTTTCAGCTCATGGAACGACTCCTTCTGAACTTTATACAACTTCAGAAGAAGCAATCATCACTGTAGCCTGATATGTGCAGCTGTCTGCACAAACAGCAAGTCGGACTAAATCCAAACTCTTCTTTGTAAAATGTTTCTTATTAAAGCAAAGCATTAAAGCAACAGCAGAAGGCGATGCTGCTAAACAAAGTCAGTACAATAAAGATGAGGAAATAGCTCTGATAACAGAGTTAAAAAAACAGTTTTGTTCCCTCTCCTCTAATCCTTCTCGTTTTCTCTCAGCGTGAATTTAGCTGACTTTTCTTTAGTGAATATTTGTTTTGTGTTTTCTAAAGTTATGTTTTAGCATGCATGCGTGTGTGTGAGTGAGAATCCATTGAGAAGTAGTGTGTCTGTTTGTGTTGTGAATCTGCACGTACATGTCATTATGTTTCGTGAAACAAAACATCAGGATTGAAAAGAGATGCTGGTGACACTACTGGTTGATCCTTTGGCTCCCGAACAGTTTGAGGCTCCAAAGTTATCACACTTCCCCCTATAAAGTCTTCTCCTCACCCACCCTTCCCTCCCCTTTTTAATTCCCTTAAGCCCCAGAGAGCACCCGGGGAGGCCTTGTGGTGATGTGTGCGTAGGTCTATGTGTGTGTGTGTATTAAACCCTGGGCTGTCAGCAGACAACAGCTGTCTCTCTGGCTATCTCCGTTCTCCTTATCTCATCTTGAGAACGGTGGAGCCACACACGCAGCGTATAGCCTGCAGTGACCATATTTCATTTTTTCGTGCTTAATAATGGTTTGGGTACTTTCCACTGAAAAGAGAATTTAATAATTCTCTGCGGCTGTGGGAGTATTTTTTTAGGTGTCAGAACTTTTCTTCAGCATCACGTTTCGTCGTTGAATCTTTTCCTGAATATAGGTTTTTTTTCCCACCATTTTCCATCTTTTAAAGCCTATTCATATTTTAAAATATCTCATCTCATTTGTCCTGCATTCTTATCTCTCCAAAAAGGTACAAATCACTCTCTTGCTTTCTCTTTTCTCTCACTTTCTCTGTCTCACACTCACACACACACACTTACACAGTAAATCTACCAGTAAAGAAGTAATTGGACCTCAGTCTGTCTGTACTGCCTGTGAGCTTCAGCTACCACCAAGCTCTGTCTGGCCAGCTGTTAGCAACTAGGGCGGCCACTTGCCACTATCTGCTGAGGAGACTGATTGAGGGCAAACCTTTTTGTCCTAATGACTAATAAAGCAGCCAGTCTGAGAGTGTGTGTGTGTGTGTACATTTGTGTGTGTGTGTGTGTGTGTGTGTGTGTGCGTGAGTTCATTAGAGAAGGCAGGAGCACTCATGCAGTCAGGCGTGTGTCAGTTTTGAGTGTGCGAGCGTGTGTGCGACCACCCTCCCATCACTGGACCAGATGTTTTTTTACCTGGGAGCCAGACCACCATCTGACTGAGGTCAGCCCAGTCCTCCAACCCCACACCCGCTCCTCCAGGCTGCTGGGAGGTCTGCCAGCTGTCCCTCACTCTGACCCCCGTCCTGGGGCACTGGTTTTGGGGGAGTCAAAGTCTGGGCCTTGGGGTAGGTGGTCCTTCTCAGATTTGGCAATATTACTGGGGGAAATTATTAGGGATATTATAAGAGTGTGAGTACTGGGATATGGGCAGTGAAGGCGAGGGAGGAGGAACGAAAGAAAGAATTAGGAAGCATAAAAAGAATGCAGAGTTTTTTGAGAGGAGTAAAGAGTGTGTGCTTGAAAAAAAACAGGGGAATAAAGACACTGGCATGGTTGAATAAAGGGGTTTTGATTACTGAGGGACAGAGGGGGGTAGCTTCTGGCATTAAAGCAGTCTTGTTGCAGAGAGTTAGTCAAGTGGAAAGGAAAGGCCACCAAGTCTGGGGGGTAAAGTTACAGAGTGCAGACAGAGTCGGCAACAGGTTCCCTGCTGCCAGAGATTAATTGGAGCCTCTCATAGAATGAGTGTATTTCTTTCAAAGGAGTTCTGTATCTGTCATTATGCGACTTAACTGTTCATTCACTTTTAATTTAAAGAACATCAGTATTAGCCAGGTGTGTGTGTGTGTGTGTGTGTGTGTGTGTGTTTTGGTTATTTGAGGAAAAAGTTGCAGAGAGTCACAGGAGGAAAGTCGAACCTGTCAATAAAGGGATTAATTGCTTGTGTAGGTTTTAAACCGGTTGCTCAAGTTTCCAAATTTTTGGTTGATGATGAGAACATTAAAACTCAGTTAGTAGAAGTTGGAGATGTTTCCAATGCAGGCTGTATGAAACCTCACTGAGATGGGTAATTCTGACAGTAAACAGGTGACTGAAACACGGAAACATCTTACTCCTGTTTTTTTGCTTTTTATGGTCTCAGCAAATGTCAGACCTGGTATGTGGAGTCATCAAAAACATGACAGATTACTGTTGAGATTAGAATTTTTCCCAACATTAAAAGAAACCTGAAGAAGAAACCTGCTGATGGACGGCTTTGTCTGTGTGTAAACAGAAATATTCTGTTTAAGTCAGTGTAAAGGAAATTCAGAGATTTGTTTCAAAACACACGTCAGAAAATAATTGCTGAAAATGAAAAAAAAAACTGTAAATTATGTAGTACTGAATTGTGGCGTTAGACCATTAAACTGTTTTTCACCTTTTTTTTTTGCCATACTTTGCCATACTAAGCATGACCGCTCCCCTAACACTGTATAAAAACTAGAGCTTTGTGCTACAGGGTTAGCTCGCTGAACGAGAGTCTGTCGCTGAGCAGCGGCTCCCCCTCGTTCTTCGGCCCAGTGGGCGTGTGCTCACGAACGACTCGTTCTTCTGCTCTAAACTAAAGACACTGTCAACCATTTGAGTTGTCAATTCTATATTACAAACAATCGTACAGTAAAGTTATCTACCAGCGCCTTTAGCAGACACGCCCCCAGCATTTCAGAGCAGAGAATATTGCTTATTTTTTCACAATTTTGAAACCTAATTTTATATACTTTTACTTTTTTCTTTTTAATCATTCAAATTTGGTTGAGTGATTAATAACACATTTTTCTGTGGTGTGACAAACTCAGAACACACATTTAATATTGCTTTAGACGGACTTTAATTGACAAATATGACCTCAATTAGAATAAGGCTAGTATAATCACTAGTAGTCCGTATGCTGCAGTGACATTACTGCCAGTGATAACACACTTTGGCTGAGTCCTGCTAATACATGGTCTTATATGATGCTAAAATATAGCCAGACTGGACACGCAAACACACACTTGGAATATATTTGCCTCTCAATGAAGTCTCTGGTCGCTGAGGTCATGGTGGGTTGAGATTGTCAATCCTGAACATCTGTTAGCGGACCACCTAACAGATCAGGTCTGAGCCTCTGTCTCAGCACAGCTAATGTACCAGTTTCAATTTGCCAAAGAAAACTTTGATTTTCTATATTTCTCTCTGTTACACTACTTTACATTTTACACCTCTTGCTGATATCCTTCTTTTATTAATTAACTGCCAGTTGGACTGATGATTGACATTGTACCCAACATGATGGCAATTTGTGAGACATTTTTCATAGCTCTTTGTGGAGCTTAAATGATTAGTCGAAAATTAAGCAGCTATTCTGATAACTGATTAATCAAGTAATTGTTCAAACAAAAAAGCCAAAACATCTGGTTCCAGCTTCTCAGTTGTGAGGGGGTTACTTTTTTCTGTCTTATGTGATAGAAAAATGTATGTCTTTGGCTTTTGGACTGATAATCAAAACAAGCAATCTAAAGAGATCACCTTAAGTTTTGGGGAATTGTGATGGACATTTTTCCCTATTTTTTAACATTTTATAGACCAACCAATCAATCAATTAATTGAAAAAAGAATCTGTAGAATAATGGATAATGGAAATAATCATCCCTAGCTCTAGCACAGATGATGAAATTAGTTTCATCATGGGCCATGGGCTTTGTTTGTGATCAGTATGTGTTTGTAAGGTCTGAAAAGGCTGGTACTCTGTTTTTATCATTAGTTATTAGAGGTTTTAAAGAAACTGTCAAGTAAAACAACCGTTCCCACCTGCTTGCTAAAGCATCTACTGCTCATTTATCCTAGGAGGTTGGCTTTGTTTTTGCTTCTGAATATGGGTGTAGATGAAAGCTTTTAACTAGAATTTAAAAAATGATTCAGATACTAAAATAAAAGTTGCTGTATGCTTTTGCTTTTTTAGTGCAGTCTGCCCTTTTGAACTGTCAGCTGTGTGCCAAAGGTGGTTGGCAGATGGCACCAATTTCCACCACGAAGCCCCTAGTATTAGTGTCACACAAATACTAGGGCCCTTGTTCTGTGTCTTTTATCAGCAACTGAGAGAGAGGGTTTGTGTGCTGTAGTGAATCAACCCCGAACTTTGCCCCAAGCACTTTGGCAGACTGTCCAAATTGAGGGCCCCAGGTGGGGTCCCATATGGCATGATTACAGACCAGCAAGTCACCTTGTCAAGCAGTTGATTGAGACCCACAACGTTTCAATAAAAGGTCAAACCATCACCGCAGTGTGTGATCAGACTCTCTCATGTCATATCAAGACCCAGAGAGACACTGACACAGCACACATATTGACACTGTAAACACTGAAGTAAACCGGACACACACACACACACACCAGACACCTTGCGTTATATTCAAATCATTTTTGACTAATGTAAATAAGACAAATGGCACACACCCTTAATAGGAAATTCAGCAAACCGTGACTGAACACCACCTCATATCTAATGACACAAAGTTGATTGAAAGTTGTTGAAACATGATGAGCTGCAGAAAATAGATACCAAACTCTGCTAATGTTATTCAAAGTAGAAGAGAGCTGACCTTTTATGTGACAAGGTGTTAGTGGTTTTTATTATATGGTCAGAATAGATTCCTACATTTCAAATGTGAAATACAGTATAATACAGCTTTGAGTGAACCTGGTGATGTACGGATGCAAAATGCTTCAGTCGTTCCCGGGGTTTTTACTTCATAAAACTTTTACTAAATAATAAACAATATATCAGTCTGTATTTGTTATTTGTGGCAAACCTTCTATTAAATGCAGCAAGGTTTAGTTACATTCACCAAATGATGTGACTTCAAATTGGACACATTTAAAATCATAGTAAGTAATTTTGGTAATTACTGTTAGTTCAACGGTATTGTGTTTTTCAAATTATGTTTTTGTATCATATTTATTTTTATCCTGCGTAAATTGTACACATGAACTAAATCTAACGGCATTACTTGGCCACATATGATTTGATTTCTTAGCACTTAGTATCTAGAGCTTCTACAGGATCTCTTCTTCTTGCATTTGAGATGTCAGTTGCTAATTTACATTCAGCATGTGGATGCTAAACAGTTCTGGGGTCAGTATGCTCGAAACAAAGTGCCAACAATTAGACAGTGTTTGGCCTGATTAGCAGAGATGAAAAAGTTAGGCAGGATTGGAACGTCTCTCTCAAGCTGTCTTTTTTCATTCTTCACACAACTACCTCCATCACTTAAAAAGAAGTGCAACACTATGAATGCTTTCAACAAATGATTATCAGAAAGCGTGTGCTGTGGTCGTTTGTAACAGCTATAAACACATTTGCCCTCAGATGTGGTTAGATGGCACTTTGTACGAACTACCTTGTGTTGAGCATGACGCCCTTCTGATAAACAAAGCTAGTTGGCATACATGGATCAGTTCCGTGTCAGTTATCTTTTCCTCACTCAACAGTTTAGTTGAACAACAGGTAAATCTGCATTAACTCAGTGTATTCCTTTAACTATATCAAATTACATTTCACCATCCTGTGATGTAATTCTTCACAAAGGCTAGAATTTGATATCCGTGAAAGAAGCAGTGGTCTAGCAGAACCCTGGGACCCAGGTGAAGCTGGTGGGACTGGCCTTGTGGCCCTGTGGCCCCCTGTGGCCCTGCTGGGTTTGTTTTAGCTTTAGTTTCAGCCCTCAGCTCTCCCCGTCTCTGCTGAGCTCTGCTCATCTTCCCTCCGGTATCCTGCAGTTCCCATGGCCTTGTGCACCCTCCTCCCAGGCCTCACCCTGAACCAGGAAGTGCCTTCGCTATCCTGTTTTTGTGTTTGTGTACGTGCATGTGTGTGCACACAGGACAGTTGCAGGGATGCCGCTGAAGTCAAGAGGACTCTGAACAGGCGTTGCTTTAACTTTTCATCCCTGGAAAGTACTAGGAAATGCAAAGCACAACAGCACTTTCCTTATTTTTCCTCTGTGCTGCAGGATCAGTTACTCTCTCGAGCTTCACAGTCTGCATGTGATAAAGGTCAGATCAGGGTCTCCGATGGCTACAAGGTCTTAAGGGTCATTTCTGAAGTGGAAAATCATAGGAAAATCAATGATTAACATAAACACATGGTTTAGATTAAAAATCCAGATTTCAAATTGACTTGAAGCTAAAAAAAAAAGACGACATAATTTATTTCTTTATTTGGGGATTTGGTTATAATAAGAGTTATCTTCACTTGGAACAAATAGAAATATCTCCAATTTGTATCTTGTTTTGCCCTTGTGTTTTTACATTACACAAGGCTATTAGTGACGTGACAAACAGTAAATCACCTCCTTAGTGTCACATTTACAGTCTGTTTTATTTTTGTTTATTTTACAGTGAATAACACAGATGTGCAGGTGGATCTTTTGGCTATAGAGTCTTTGTGGCTGCTTCATGGTAAAAAAACATTTATTTACTCAAAAAACACTGTGAGCTCTCGGGTGTTTTTAAAGCCGGGAGGGCGGCTCCATCAGCTGAAGTTGACATAACATGAGATTTGTTTTCTCTGCCATTCTGTCAAAAATGCTGTTGTTAATGACACGAGAACGGCACAAAAGATACTGTAGCTCGTCTCGCGAAGCTTCTTTTGATCAGCAGACTTCTGTCTCTTTAGTCTCTTTTTCTCAGACAGCTTTTACTTTTTTTTACCCTCACCTTCATCTCTCTGTTGCTGTAAAACCCCGCTGCCCCTATAATTCATGACTGTCATCTGTCTCTGTCGTTGTGTTGTCAGCGAGGTCAGGGGTCAGGCAGTTAGCTGCAGCTTTGCCGGATTGGAATGGCCCAGAGGCGAATAGAGAGACAGAAACAGAAAGAGAGAGAAAGAGAGAGATAATAGTTCAGCCTGTTGTGCATTGTCATGTAGCACAAATAAACAAGAGTGTAATGTTGCTGAACCAAAAGCAGGTTACTTTATGCTTTCGTTGTTTTCTGTCTGTGTTGTGTTCTAATACACTACATGACCAAAAGTATCTGGACACTGGAACATTACGCACCTACATGTGATCATTGAACATTCAACATGTGTTAGTTTTGTGCAACAGTATTTGTCAAGGGAAAGGAAGAGGACCCCTCCCCCGAAGCGCACTATTGTCTGAACTATTGTTGCATGCTGTAGAATTAAGATTTCCCTTCAGGCCAAGCCCAAACCATGAAAATAAGTCCAAATGTACACCGAAGTCTGGATAGTGTCCACATACTTTTGGTCCTACAGTGTAGATGACATTTTTACCTGAAAGTTTCCTAGTACAAGTTCATCCACCCACAGAACAACTCGCTTCAGATTGACTGGTACTTTGTGTGATTTTGCTTTAGCATATGCTGTCGAACAGACTGACCTCGTACAGCTTCCTGCTTAGGCTAATTCATGTGGCATTGACCTTTTGACCTGCAGCTTACTGAGCCGGGACCTCCCGTTCCCTGTCTTCTTTTCACTCTTTTCACCCTCACGCTTTTATCCTTCCATTACTTCTGTTAAATGGGGTGGGCATCATACAGTAGATCAAAACTTCTATCACAGTATATGTAATCTTATATATAACCATAGTGCAATATGTTATGATACATTTCATTTTCTGGAAATTTAAATGAAAAACAATTTATAGATAATATAACCAAATGGATCTGTTTTTGGTTAATTCAGTTAATTAAATACCCTATAAATCAATGTGTTTCATCACATTTATACAAAAATCCGTGAATCAAATATTTTCATAAAGCAGCCCTGCTTATTGATTTGCATCATTGCCTGCAACGACCTAATACAAGCAAAGAAAAACAGTCTTACACAGATCACCATACATGAGAAATTTCTGCTGAACTGAGAATTCCCCATTTGAACCACTGCCTTGTTTTTTTCCTGGTTCATTTCCTTTAAGTATCTACACACAGTATTCAGTGGCATAGTGGAGAAAACATTTTCCCTAGAAACGATGTTACCTGTCAGGTTCCTGTAACTCATCATTTGGCTGCCAGAGTCTCTAATGACAACACTCTTTACGTCAGTACCACATTTATCTTGTTCTCTTTCTTTCCTTCTATCCTCAAACCTATTTACCTCTTGAACTGTGTGCATGGAGAAAATATCCACTCCCCCCTCCTCATCCTGCTGCAGCAGGGCCTGAGGCACACTGGCATGTGTCAGTCCCCTGCATACCTGTGTCCTGATGGGGTGTATCTGCGATTGTTTCCACAGGAGAGTTGACGGCTCGAGAGGAACCTGACTAACAGCGGTGTGACGGGATAAAGAGGATAAAGCTCTCTCTGCAGAGGCAGGTGAGAGAGCAAAACTACAAAGAACAGAGTAAAGTGCTATAGATGAAAAGTGTCTGCTTGCCCGCTGGAGCTACTGTCATCATCCAGTCTGCCTGTGAAGTCAACAAACAGATGATATACCCTTAAAATAAACCCTTGCATAATGATAAAACTGGTTATGCAACCAGTTATGAGGAGGTCACTCAGAAGGATTCAAAATGTAATTAAATTATACAAAATCTGCATTCTTTTGTGAAATGTTATCACATTTTTGTAAGTGTTGGAGAGTCTCCTGCATTACAAAATTTCTCTGGAATTGTACAAAGATTATTGGGGAATAATCTTAAAAAAAATATATGTGAGAAGCACTTAATTATAATTTCATTAGATTACAGTTGTATCTTCTTTAAATCTTATTGTTCATTTCTGAAAACTGGTTTCACTCTTAATTTTTCTGACCGAGCCCGTTCTTGTCTCATTCACAGGGCTTCTTATTATCTATTTCAAACTCATTGTACCTACTGCAGGTGAGTAAAAGTGTCTAAAAGTTCATGTCATGCTTTGCACTGTATGTCTTTGTGTTTATAATTATAAGAATAACAGCTAACATTTGGCCCTATTAATATCTGTTCATTGAAATCACGAGGGAACTGCCACATCCTTTAAAATAATTGAGATTTGGCCTTAAACGGTGTGATGTTAAATATTAACTTAAGCTTTTTTGACCAAGAACTGCAAGGGATACTCCTAGATTTTCTTTTCCTTTAATTAATGGAAGAAGCAACAATTCAAACCATCTATTCTGATTTTACCAGTGTATGCATCCCAGCAGAGTTCTCTTTGTTCTGTTTGTAGCATTAATTGCTGTGGTCTGTAAAAGAAAGAGACACGTTGGCATGTTTCTGACAGCCGAGTACATTCTTCCTCGATCTCAGTTCTAAGCGTGACAAACACTGTTGTAACAGATAAAGAGAAGGAGAGCTTATTACCAAAAGTTTCCTCGTATTTCTTCGTTCTTCAAGATCAGCTGACGGGGAGAAGTGTCATGGCTGCATATGGACAGACTCAGTACAGCCCCGCCCTCCAGCCTGCAGGGCCATACACACCTTACACTCACCACACGCAGGGCTACAGCATGCCATCTTACAGTAAGTACAAACAAGCAAACAAACAGTCCGACTCTGCTAGTTAGTGTAGCTCTGTCTATTTCTCTGTTTCTCTCTTCAGTCACATTACAACACAGTGACATTATAAAACAAAAAAGGGAGACACGAGGGGCATGCTAGGGGGAACAAGATACATGACAGCCATTTGGTAATGTATATAAGAAACAAGCACACAGTTATACATACGTATGTTGAGTTCTAAGCTGGTGATCGGGGTTGTTGAAGAAAAGTGCACATGATCAAGAAATAGACAAAGCCTCACACTAAAACTTGTAGATTAAAACTTGTAGAATACAGAATAAAAACCTGATAAACACGATAGAGCAGGCACATATGCACAATCAAAGACTAGCTACATCTAATTAACTTGCAATAATTTAATTAATTAATTAATTTGCAGCTTGTTCTATCAGCTTACCAATCAAAACCGAGAGCTCTAGAAAAGTGGTATTGGTCATTGTTAATTATCGCTCCACTGTGGAAATACAGACTCTGTTAAAATTTGTTAATCACATAAAACAAAATCTAAATTATTTGCAAATATTTCTTCTTTGTAGGAATGGCTATAACACTGCATGTTGGCTAGTTTTTCATGAAACCAAACAAACTCATCTTCTGCTCCTTCAATGGCATCTCTCCATACTTAGACATTAAAACAGAAGACGGCCTGAGTCACTCTCCAGGACAGACGGGACTACTGGGCTACTCAAACTTCAGCAGCACCCCTCCCAGTCAGAGTCTCTACAGCTATTCGCACACACACGGTTAGTCTGAAACACTGTATGTACTGAATGCATGGACACACTATCACACACACTGGCACGCAAACCTTATATACACCATCTTTGATTTCAACCTTACTGGAAGGAGCATCCATCCTTGTGCTGCCTTCCTCAACTTCTTTTACTCCTTTTTCCCTCTCATCTCCTCCCTCCTCATCTTTCTCTCTTTTCCTCTCCTCTCTGCCACACCTGTTCTCCATTAGCTGCGGTCTGGACTCCTGGCGTCAAAAGTCTCCCCACCCCTCCTCTTTTCTCGGGGTCAGGCCCCCTTTCTCCACTCAGACCAACAACACAGCATGCAAACGCTTGTGTCTGTTAGAGAGACATATAGACAGAGAGGAAGAGAAATAGAGAGGATGGAAGAAAGGGAAAAAAACAAGAATGAAAGAGAGGGAGAGAGAGAGCAAGAGATGGAGAGAGGGTCTTTGCCAAAAAACAAAAACTCAAATGAAGACGTGATATGTATGGGAGTGTGTGCAGCTCTCTGTCCATGCATGGCTGCCTGTGTGTGTGTGTGTGTGTGTGTTTCTGATTGTGTGCGTGTATCTGTGCTGTACGCATTCCTCAGTCGTCCGGCGCCCAAAGCATGACTCGCTCAGTGCGACTTTATGGCTTTGAAAGCAGCGTGAAATTGACCTTGTGTGTGAGAGGGGAGAGGTTAAGGTGCATTATATGGAGGGGTGAGTAGGTTTAGTGTTTGCAGTCTGGGGGATGACCCCTGTTTGAAGGAGAGACAACAGTAGATGAAGTGTGTACATGACTTTGTATTCCCCACGTATACATACAGTACACCCCAACTTTTTAAAATGCTCAGTACTCTGATAATTGGAATATGAGCTCATCTCTATTATCTTGGGTCAATGCATTCAAATACCATCTGTTTACTCTTTAAAGAGATAGTATTTCCCTACTTTAGTGATACATTGGTGGGACTTTATGTTAAGGAAACACACTGATGACATTTCTTTCACCAAGGTTTGTTGCGTTTCACCAAAAGTAATTTCCTTCCCACAGCTGCATACCAATTTGAGCTTGTTTGGAGTATATCCGGTTTGTTACAACCTGGCTCTTATTTTTGTAGGTTTTGTCGTTAGTTTTGATCAGTTATAATGGCACTGTACTCACCAAGTTAATTGTTGAGATCAGGGAACACAGCGACAACAAAGTCAGACAGCGCAAGAAACATGAGTGCTCAGACAATCAGACAGGTTTTCAACACGCCAACAGTTTAGCCAGATTATCTAAACCACTTTATTTGGAGATAAAACACAGTCAGTGCACTCGAAAAGT
Source organism: Maccullochella peelii (assembly GCA_002120245.1). Taxonomy (NCBI): domain Eukaryota; kingdom Metazoa; phylum Chordata; class Actinopteri; order Centrarchiformes; family Percichthyidae; genus Maccullochella; species Maccullochella peelii. The sequence goes on from LKNJ01001020.1 coordinate 90,001, forward strand.
TGGTAACAATCCCTAATTTCTCAGGAAAACTGTGCGTTCAAAAAGAGCAAGTATGGTAGGTCAAAGTTGAACGAGAAATCAGACAGGGCAAGAAACAGTAGCAGTAATACGTACAACAGGTTTTTAACAAACCCCAAACTTATTTGGAAGAGAAAATGAAGCTGAACAGTGAAATTATTACCCAAACTGTCCATTGTAAACATAAAAAGTGGTTAAGATAACCAAGCAAAACTGTTGGTTTGTTTACAACCTGTCTCGTCTGACTGCTCGTAGTTTTTGTTGCATCAGACTTCATTGTAGTGATTTCACCATGTTACCAGGTCTCAGCAATAACCAATATCATAACCAATAGAAATGAAGGCCAAAGTAACACAAATTAGACTCAAGTTGTAATAAACTGAAATTATCCTTCAGTATAACAATAGCATTGTTCATCAGTATTGCTGACCTGTCCCCCTTTCTTGACATACCAAATGTAAAGACTTTTCCAGAGCTTTCATTTTTCAGCCCTTCCCAGATAACTCTAGCTTTCCATATCACTTCCTCTTTAAGAGAACATTCAGATGTCAGACATTATACGGGAATGTAAATATTCATGTAAACACACTTTTGATGAAACCTCTTACGAACTACAAAGCCTTCAATGACTGTGCTCTGTTAAAGCACGACAGTTGAACCAACAAACAGTTTTTTAACAGAGTGTAGTTTGAGTTTGAAAGACACTGTTCCCAAACAAAATAAATTTGTTTGAATATTTTTATGCATAAATCATTAACTGCAAACTTCAAACGGTAATAAACTGCCACAACAACCAAATGTTTGTAGGATTTCAGAATGTTTCCATGTCATCCATTATACTGTACACAATACACAACCACGCACACACACACACAACAAAAAGCCATCAAAACATGTACTATACACTGTGTGTACAACTGAAACCAAATGGGGACTATGGGAGCCTTTTTGTGTTTACTCGAGAGACCTCCTGTATTATTCCTTTAGTTGCTTTGAGGATTGTTGTGTTGTCTGGGGAGGTTTCAGTGTGGTTCTTCCATTGAGTCATTATTCTCCTGTTTGTCATGCACTGTGGAGTGGAGAAGAAGAACTGGGGAGCAAGAGAGAGCAGTAGTGGACTGAATGATGGAAGGAAGACATGAGAAAGTGAATCTTGAAACATATGTCTGAATGGTTCAGGTTATGTCAGGGAAGAGGAGAGTAAATCTTTATTATCCCCAAGGGCAACTTGTTGTACAGACAGCAGTCAAAACAAACAGGGTAGGTCCTTCACAGAAAGGAATATTAAATCAACTTCAAACCATCGCCTCTGAGTACTTAAAGTACATAATATCAATTGTACCTTCCTCCTGTACATAGCAAAAACCACCCATTCAATAAACAGTACAGTTGCAAACAAATCAATTATTTGTGAATGTTATGTGACCTGTTTTCTATTTGAATACAGATACTCTTATTGCTGTGCATCGCTGTGTCCATGTACAGCCTCTTAAAGCTGTTGGCAGTCATGTTTAAACTTCACCACATGGTCAGTAAGCACTGTATCTGTTCACTGATGTTATTCTACCACTGCACCTAGTATTGGAAATCAGTAAGGAGCTCTCCATTGCCCCTATGTTTTTTGATTGATTGAAAAAATAATGGAATGAATAAGACATCTACTGTCTGCTTATGAGCTCAAGGTTTAATAGTCTTACATGAAGCCGTTGAGAAGTTATATGCCCTTTATGAGAAGCCCCACACAACGCACTCTTTTGCCCAGTTGATGTCAAAAGTTCATCTGTTCCTCCTTGGCCCATGGCCAGCCAGTTTTGTTCATTTCCATTCGTAACCTTGTGAGATATCCAACTAACTGACAAACAGAAGGAAGTTAATGAAAATTAGAAATGCTGTTCAGCTCTGTAGGTGGAGGTGATACGATTACAAGAGAAATAATTCATCAGACAAACAAACAGTATTGATAGACTTGACAGGAAGATGCAGGGTGAGGCAGCATCACTGTGGGGGGAAATTGCTTGGAGATAGACATTCCTGACTTGGCTTGGTTAGACTGACAAGATTCCCAGAGCAGCAGCAGCAGCAGCAGGAGCAGCAGACTTTCCCACCTGTATTGTTATGTCAAACATAAATCTCACTCCCAGCCCCTGCAGCACTGAGCTGTCACTGAGGAAGGAGTCAAAGTTTACTGCTCATTACTCCCTCCACGCAGTTTCACAGATCAGATCGGATGCTGTGAAATTATATCTGACGTTGATTCATCAAGATGTAACGCAGTCAAATCTCCCACCAGTTTACAGTTTGTAATTGTTCTCTATCTTGCATGATGAATTATTACCTGAACGTTTGATCTTTGTCTCCACATCATTTCTCAGGTGGTGGTATTTCATCTGGAATTTTTCAAGGCACCCATGCAATCTCCAGTTCAACCCCATTCAACTCTACCCAACAAGTGAGTAACTTCAACAAGAATTTCTACTGCCAACACACCTGAATAGTTTCCACAATAGGATACAGTCATTTCTGGAACAAAAAAATATAACTTAAATTATAGCACTTATGACAAAAAGACATGTAAATTTAGCTACTGTCATAGCTGTCTTATATTAATTATATTGTTGACTTTCTAGATGTAGGATGCTTCATTTTGGAATGAAAATGTTCATATTTTAATGGCACAGACTAAAATCAAGTCATTGTTTATGTGTTCACAGGAGTTTTCAGCATACTCAAGCTACACTCAGAGTCAGTACTCTCCGTATTATAACTCGCATCACTACAACAGCCCCTACCTAAGCAGCAGCAACATCAGCCCCGCTGCCATCACAGCTCCATTAGCCTATCAGCATCCAGAGCACCCCGTCATGCTGCCCAATCACAGCCCAGACTCACACACAGGTAAGGAGTTACGAATCACCTGTGCTTTATCATGTTTTGATAAAGTTGTTTTTTTGGGTTGTCTTTATTTGCAAATGGACATCTATATATCATGCCTTACCCTAACCCTAACCCTAGACCGCCTCTCTTTTAATCTTAACAAAAGCAGATGTACAGGGTCTGACGAAGGGAAGCCATGTATAGTATGGGTACCCACAAAAACAACTTACTGATAAAGATACAGACACACAAAATTAAAAAAATAAAAATAACTAGTATTTATTTATTACATCACATTGAATCTAAACTTGTAAAGTGTGTGTTGCATGAAAACTGAAATTACAGGCAGGTTTTTGTAAGTTAGTTAAAGTAAGTTGTGTATTCTTTGTGACTAATAAATTGACCTTGACAAGTACCCCATTTAACATGCTCTTGATCAAAGTCAGAATCTGGAAAAAAGGCTGTTTTATAGAGACTGATTAACAACTTTCTTTTATATGTGTATGTTCTAGGAGAGTACCACCCGCCGCCCAGCCCCCCAACACCAGGTAAAGAGGAGGGAGTCCCAGCACGAAGGGGGTCAGATGGGAAGTTGAGGGGGAGGAAAAGAGTCAGTGACCCTGCTCCACCTCTGGACTCTGATATAGAGGTAAACACACACTCACACAGTGTTGAAAATTATCAGTATTTCTCTACAATATTTGTCTTTCTCTCTCTCTCTCTCTCTCACACACACACACACATAAACTTTCATGAGGTTAACATTACATATCTGTTATTTCACTGCAGCGTGTGTTTATCTGGGACCTGGATGAGACCATCATCATTTTCCATTCGCTCCTCACGGGAACCTTCTCCTCACGATTTGGCAAGGTACGGTGATACGACCCCTCCCTTTGTCATTTACTGTAAGAAGTATGTGCTGTGGCTCATCACACTTTGACAACAGTTAATTATATAGTAGGTAGGCGCAGTTTGGCACAAAACCCTCACAACAACAAACCAGTGTAATCTTGCTTTAGTCAAATCACCCTTTGTCTCAGGGATTGAGTGCTTATTTGACTAACAGTCAAAGGTTTGGCTGCCCAAACCGAGTCCATGACCCTTGGTCTCATCCCTGAGCATTTTCACACACTGACTGTTTTGCCTTTCTGCCCTCTTGTTTCTTTTCATAATGCACTGGAGTTGTTTAGCTATCCCGGCATCCTGCGGCGTGATTGACAGCCAGTGGGACCTTTACATAACAGGCAGGCAGCTGACAAGGGGCGGACAGTGGTGCGTTTCTTGGTTTTGGCCGGGGATGTGTGTTTTGAATTCTCACGGTCCCCCTGCGGGTTGACACAAGGCTGATGGGAGTTTGAGAGCAGCGTTTCTGATCAGTTCATCCCCTGGCAAACCATGCATGCCGTTGTTTCTTTTTCTTTCTTTTCTGCCATGGTGAGGGGGCTGAAGAGAAACAGGGAAAAAGAGACAATGAGGGAAAGAGGGAGAGAAAGAGAGCAAGATTGGATGTGTTGAAATGTGACTCATGTGCCAAAAATTCCTGATTCCTCCCACCACCCAAACACCCTGCTGCTGGATCCAGGGAAGCTCAGTTGGACAGACTCTGACATCAAATCTCAGACATGCAACAGAGGAATTAAATAAGTGACAGCGGAAAAACAGATTAACAGTCCAAAGCGTCAAGACAACTTATAAGATAGCAACGCTTTTTTCCTGTTTTTTTTCTCCCTCACAAACTTGCAGCTAACTCATCTTACTCTGACAACCAAAATGCATTTTCTTTCTGACATGAATTATCTCCACTTCACCACTTTGTGTCTCCGCTTTCTGTCTTCTTTTAACAGCCCTGGCTCTTCCCATTAGGGCCAGCCTATTAAACTCTTATCATAAACAAATGTTCGGACCTATACGTAAAGGCAAGTCTGGGCCCAGCGTGCAGGAAAGACTAATGGGCGTGTTGAAAGAGTTGTTTTCACCAGCTTGGTGAGCCAGAGGTGAATGGAGATCCACATGAGGAGCTGATTCCTTCCTCTGTAACCGCGCTTCCATTATCTCATCTATCATACAGCACCCCTCTCTGTCCTCTAGTGTGTGAATTATTTTCCCCCAGCTCTGTCTTTCATATCAAACATCCCCTACATAAGAGTAAAGGTGGGAACTTTGGGTGTTTTTTTAATTTTTTTTGTCTTTTCCTTCCTCCTTTTTTTGTCTTTCTTCTTAAATTCTTCTCGGGGATTATCAGAAAGAGGCTTTTATTCTTCCCTCTGTATAGAGCTTCCCTCGTTTTGGAGGAAGGTGATTACAGATAATTATTTCAATTATTAGACAAGCAGAACAAACCTTTCCTAAGCCTTTAACCCCTCCCTCTTCATCCTTTTCATTCATCTCTTCCTCTTTTGGCCAGTGTTTCTCAATCCTCCCCCTCGTCATTTTCTCCTTGTTATACTCCTACTCCTCCTACTGAACTTTTTCTGCCCTCCGTCCTCAATTACCTTTTTCTCTTTTTACACCCTTTTTTTGGAGGGAGGTATTTTGTAATTGTCATCATTTACCCCACTTGTGTCATCAAGCCCATTTCTACCATTTTGAGCCAGAAGACAGCTCTGCTTGTCATTTCAGATGCACTAATGTAATGTTCAACTTTGGCTGACACCCCTCTGCTTCTCGTGTCTCGCTGCCAAAGACGAGCCAACGCTGCCATCAAAACAATATGCTACATACACACACCTGCTTTTGTAGTCTTGAACAACAACACGCCCACGCTGTTTGTCAGCCTCACTGCCCGCACATCATGATTTATGTGTTTGTCCGGGTGAGGATTTATAATTTGCTTATTAAGAAACAGAACTGAAGTTGGTGTAATGCAACCCCTGTGTATTTGTTTAATTATTTTCCATGCGAGAGAAGAAGAACAGGATAAGGGAGGCTGGGTTGTGTGAAGAGTTAGAAAGAGATAGAATGAGAAAATGCTAAAAGAAGGTGAAAGACCAACATAAACAAAGAGCACAACATATCTACAAGTTCTTGTTTTTTTACAGATATAACTGACTATTAAAACCACTTGTAGTTACATATGTAGGGCAAATAAAGTGGAGGAGAAATGTTTTTAAGGACCATACCAGCCTGTCTTAGCCCATTTACTACAAATCACATAGACTTTCTGTTGTGTTTTAGATTTTTGGATGTATTTTTTCATTGTCATTGATTTCCATTAATTTATAAGAGAAACTTTATGCAAATCTAATTGAAAATTTGGTAAAGACATTCATGGTCCCCAGAGGATGAGTCCTAATGACTTTGGTGATCCCCTGACTTTTCCTCTAGCGCCACCATGAGGCTGACACTTTTGGTTTTGAGTGAAAAGACTATTTGATGGATTTCCATGACATTTGGTACACACATGCATGTCCCCCACAGGAGGAATTCTAATCATTTTGGCGATCCCCTTGCTTTTCATCTAGCGCCATCATCTTTAATTTGTCCAGTAGTTTGGTTTATGTCCAAATACCTGCAAAACTAATAAAATTCCCATCAGCTTTAGCTGTACTTTGTGCTTTGTGCTAGTTCACAAATGTTAGCATGCTAACAAGCTAAACTAAGGTGGTAAACTTTGTAAACATTATAACTGCTAAACATGTTAGCATTGTCATCGTGAGCATGTTAGCATGCTGATGTTAGCATTTAGCTATTAGCACTGCTGTGCAGCCTAAATACAGTCTCACAGAGACTAGTCCATTTGTGTGGCTGTACACTCTTAGTCTTGTTGGTGCATTAGTTACATTACCTTTGCATGGTAAACCGATTAAAAACCATTAGTCAGCAAAAAAAATATTTGTGGTAAAACACTGATATGGTTGGTTAAGCCTTGAGATGACTGAATGAATGGACCGTACATGAGTTTAATAAAAAGGTGTTCGTAATGGTTTTTCACTAAATGTAATCTAAGAGTCAGTCAGTTCAATTTTTATTTAATGAGGATGTGCATCATTTACTGTAATGAATCAGGAAACAAAGCCAGTGGAAAGATTTGGGAAATACCAGGTCTGGAGCCAAAACAAATAAGCCTGAAAAGAGATGAAGATAAGAATCAGCAGATAGTTTGATTGACAGATAAATATTCACTTTTGCCTCTCCCTGAAACCTGTTTATGTCAATCCAGCAGTGGTGGAATGTAACTAAGTACATTTACTCAAGTACTGTACTGAAGTACACATTTGACACATTTTACTTAAGTCTTTTCTTTTCAAGCCACTTTATACTTTTACTCCACTACAATTCAGATGGAAATATTGTACTTTTTGCTGCACTATATTTATCTGACAGCTTTAGCTACTAGTTTTTTTACAAATTAAGATAACATTTGAAGAGTTTATAAAATTTGATGTTTTGTCATAAATTAAACTACCCAACAGAAGTAAAGCTGAAACTATTAGTTGCTTTTTTTTTTTATAATTTTGAGGTTTGTACTATTAGTTGGACAAAACAAAGCATAGTGAAGGTGTCACTTTGTTCTGTGGGTAATTGTGATGGTATTTCTCATCAATCAATTAATGGAGAAAATAATCAACTGATTAATACATAATGAAAATAATCATTAGTTGCCGTCTGATACAAAATAGTTAAAATGAGCTCCACCACAACCAACTACAACAGTAAAATCCTGCTTTTATATTAATACATAGTAATAATAATCTAACGATATAATATATTGTAGTATAACTGTCACAGGGGAGATTTTCCTACATTGAGTACTTTTACTTTTAATACTCTTAAGTACATTTTCCATTAAGTAACATTTTCAATGCAGGACTTTTACTTGTAACAGATTATTTTTACAGTGTGGTATTAGTAGTTTTGCTTAAGTAAAGGATGTGAATACTTCCTTCATCACTGCAATCCAGTTGATGGGTTTGTAGGAAGTGAAAGTAAAGCTGAGCAGAAGGCGGCTGCACTGACAAGGCAAGAATAATGACAAGAGTAATGATGTTCAATAATCTGATTTAACTGGTTATTCTCTAAATGCCAAACCTCTTAGGCCATTAATCTCAGCCTGAGCATGATGTTATTATTTATTAACTAATTAATAAGGGTGCAGCTCCTGAAGTGATAGAGAGCTGTTGTTCTGACATCATTTTTATTAACTAGGTCAAACCACAAGCTGTAGTTTACAGCCCATTTTTTTTGTTTTTTCTATTTGAATGCGCTGAAGTATATGTGACTGTGTGATAGAGAAATAAGAGTCTTCCCTATGCCTGAGGGGAAAGCTGTTGCCACAGTATATATACACTGCACATGCCTCAAGACATATACACATGTATACAGTACATCCATGATAAGACACACAGTTGATTGATAGGAATTGTGGTGGGGGATTAATTTGTTGTAGATTTGGTTCAAGAAGCCAAAGAGAATTAAAAACCTAATTTGTGATTAGGTCCAAATAACAGATGCAGAAGTGTACACATCAACTTTTAACCCTGTAGTGGAACTGTGCAGTGTGGTTTTCAAAGCAAGTTATTAATTCTAGGGCTGGTGTGTGTCTGTGTGTGTGTGCATCAGGACTCCTCAAAGGCAGTGTCTCTTGGTTTGTGGATGGAGGAGATGATCTTCAACCTGGCCGACTCGAGACTCTTCTTCAATGACTTGGAGGTGAGTTTTTACATTTGAGTGATTTATTGGCTCGTGAAAAAAGTGTGAGGTGCGCTTGTTTACAAAATTGCAGGATTCAAATTTTACGCCCTTAAACTTGTACCTTGGACATTACACCTTACTTCAGACAAAATATTGCCACTTACTCATTTTGTATTCCCCTTGCGGCACTCTGCATCTTAGTTTTTTTGCAATAATTGTGAAACTTAGAATTTTTTCCAGTGGGCTGGAAAATTGTAGCAGTGAGGACATATCCAACAGCATAAGCTGGCACACTGTTGACCAGAAAACCTTCCCTGCACCAGCCTAGCAAGAGGTTTGACATTTGGGTGCTGTTTTCTTACCTGGCATAAAGCACAGTGGCAGTCATTGTAGAAATCCCCTCACACAACATCTATCCTGTATTAATTCTTACTACAGCATTTTCCAAACAATTTGCCCACCTCAGTTGAGCAAGAATATTAAAAGGAGGGGTTGTTAAGTGCTGGCATAAGTGCTCTTACAGTTAGACCTAACCTGCTGCCTAAAAATCCACCACATTTAACATGGACATTGATGCAGTCTAAAAATCTTGCAACCTAAAAAGCATGACTCCTCAAAAAAAAAAAAAAAAAACTCCCAAGTGGACATTAAAATGCAGTTTTACTACCTGTTAGTGACTGAAAAGTTCATATGTTTTTCATCCTGCATTCCTCTGCCTTGTTCTGACAAAGAAAAAAGATTAGAGAGGGTCGGAGAGAGAGAACAAGTACACTTTGTGCCGTAATTATAGGTGTGTGTCTGAGTATCTGAGAGGAAAATTAGTCAAATGGGAGGAGGAACAGTCGAGAGGAGGGAAAGGAGCCAACAAAGCCATTTGCAAACCCGGTTCTTATCCCCTCTTTTGTTGTCAGGGCTCAGTAAATCTCTAAAGCAGTAGGCCACAGCAGGCTGACAACTGCTGTTAAGTCTTGAGGTACAATTATCTCATCCTTCCCTTGTCAGTAGCTACATCAGTGGCTACGAGTGTTATCGTTGCTGTCATAACTGTAATACCAGCAGAAGATCACATAATTGTAATTGGCATGCATGGCTGCCTGATTAATCAAAGTCAGTTTCCAGTTGAAATTTTCCTGTTAAAAAAAACTGATACAAGTAGATTACTAGGGCTGTATCTACTTAATTTCCAGCTCTTAAATGCCCTGTAGGCACTGAGTGAAGCTGCTCTGAGTTTCAGTATATATGTGTTTTGTACTAAAGGTGGTTGTTTTTATTGTATGGTCAGTAATAGCAGCTCTGCAGTGGTGGATGGCACCTGAGTGGGAGGTGGGTTGCAGCCCATTGGGAACTGAGTTATGTGGAGATGGAGGGAAGATGAGGTAGCGTCTCCATCTGGCTCAAGATGGCGGAAAGGTGATAGGAGACCCTGTCTGTCCTGGGTCACTGCGTGACAACTAGAAGTTATACTAGTATTCTGTTTTTGCATCTATGTGTGCATGGGTGTGTGTATGTAACACCATGTGTATTATGTGTATGTGAAAGATAGAAGGTTGTGGGACTTAGAGGCACAAAAAACAAGAAACGAGAGATTTGGGGATTTTTTAGGAGACAGTTATGATTAGACACACTTGTGTATTTTATTTGCCTGTGATGATGGATTTCAGCTCCTTGTTTTTGTTTTCGTCCGACATATCCAATCTTAATAACTGTTTTCAAGTTTGTGATTTAACTGCATATTGCTGAAGGTGTTTTGGCTGTAGCCACATGTTTAAGCTACAGTGTGGTTTTAATCCCTGCGGTTGGGTTGGTTGCATTAACGTCCAATAGAGAGGAACAACATGCACACCACTGTGCTTGTCAAAGACAATGGGCCTTTCTTCAGAGGATTTTTTTAACCAAGCATGCAGATTTACTTTACTGTCATTTACTATGTGGTTACACTAGAATCACATGTTGACTGTCCCGTATCCCTGGCGCCGCGCTGTCCCGTGTCCCGACACCTTATTTCCTCCTTTCTTGTCTTTTATTTTAGCTCTTTTCTTTATCTCTGGAGCTGCTATCACTCCCGGAGGCTCCCCTAAAGAGGAAACCTGCCTGTACAGGGCTCCACTCTGAAATGGATCTCTTGATATATCCGCTCTCCTTTTCATTTCCCAGGAATGTGACCAGGTTCATATTGATGACGTGGCATCAGACGACAACGGACAGGACCTGAGGTAAAGCCTCTACTGTGTTACTGTACTTAAGGGTCTGCTGAGAGACAGTTGTGCTGTGGCTTGTGAACCAGACATGCCCTCTGGGTTTTAGTGCACAGGAGGAAAAAAGCAGTGAGACGAGACGAAGAGTGTGTGCATTTGTGTGCGTCTATGTGTGTTCATGCTTGCAAGCATGTGCATGTCTTTTATTTTCCCTACTTCCACAGCCATATAATATGTCACAGGATTATCCAACGCTTTCATTTCTCATCAAAATATCTCTTTATCATTCCTTCTGTCTCCCGCAGTCCAGACTTTTTATTGCATAAACTTGTTGAAGCACTTTAGGATACTTTTAGGAGTGATTTGAGAAAGAGCCAGACTGTACCAAAGTTTTTTGAAGTATTTATTTTATTGAACTTGGCCCTTTTCATTCTCAAAGATGTTTTTATATTTATCCTAGCTGTGCTGAATGTATGTATTTCATGATTTCTTACTGACAAAGCTTCATTCACTGCTAAAACTCAGTGTCTACGATGTTCAATTTTACAGCATTTCTTGTCCCTGACATTTTTGTGGTTGCACTGGCACACCTCCCTAAATTTGATGAATGGTTTAAGCACTGCCTTCTTGTTCATAACCTGAATAGTCTGAATCAATTCCTAGAGCTAGAAACTGCATCCATGAACATACTGTAGTATCCCCTCTGAAACACTGATGCTGCGATAAGATGCTCTGTAAAAATGCAGTTTGTGTCTTTATGGTCTGTACCCTGACTGTTTCCTGTATTGTGATCCTGCAGCACTTACAATTTTGGGTCGGACGGCTTCCAGAGCCCAGCAGGGGCCGGCTCTCTGTGCCTGGGGTCAGGGGTCCACGGAGGGGTGGACTGGATGAGGAAGCTGGCTTTCCGATACCGCAGAGTCAAGGAGATCTACAACACATACAAGAATAATGTTGGGGGTAAGCTCTGCTCTCATTTTTTTTAATACTGCCGTGCACAGACAGGCTAGATATTTAGATAAAGCTTATTTCCTCTGAGGTTTAATAAGGGTTATATGTGGTTTGCTAGCAAGAAAATTAGAACAAATAATAAGTAACAGTAAGGTAATGTTGCGATTAGTATCACTATAGGCACATAGTGCACGCTAGTTCAATTTGAACACAGCTCGGTTTCAGACCACAGTGATTTGTCTTGAGATTTGTTTTTGTTTTTGCTCGTATCAAGTTATGGAAGCTGCTTCAGAAAAGTGCATTTTGTTTTTTTAAAGCTCCAGTTTGGGCATCAGCCAAACCTCTATTAGGGATGAAAATGTGGTGAGTTTATGATGATAAACACCTGCTCTTTGCAAGAAGAATCTTTATTAAAAAAAAATATATATATATATAGTAAAAACAATATGGCTTATTACTGACATATTACCTATTCAATTAATTGAATCATGATCTGGTGAAAATGCTAAAAGGAAGGAGACAGGTTTGTTAGTCAACTAGAATAATGAGTCACAAGTTGTTGTTCAATATGGAGCCTTGTGCACTGCTGATTACAGCTGGCTGCTTTAAGTCTGCTGGAAACCATGTGTCTGAGGTTTTGGCTATAGAGGATGTTGTGTGAGAATCGTCCAACCAAAAACTGCAGGAAAAAATAAGGTTTTGCAACGTCTCAGTAAATGAGATCTTTTCCGCATTGGAGATATACGAGTTCATGTCCTCCCTGTTTTGTTGCAAAACCTGACCATCAAGCTTGTGCTTCTCCTTGATGGTCAGGTTTGCTGGGCAGCCCCAAGCGAGAGGAGTGGTTACAGCTGAGGAGAGAGATGGAGGTCCTGACTGACCTGTGGCTGACTCAAGCACTCAAAGCCCTGGCCCTCATCAACTCGAGGTCAGTTAATGCTACCATGGCTTGATTTAAACCAGCAGGTTAATATTAGCTGTTAGCTGACCAAGATTTTGCCCATTTTCCTCCATATCCCATTATGAGTTGAATCATTTAAGGTGTCAGAATTTAACCATAGTATGAATGTGTCTGTCATGTCCTGTTCCAGGCCAAACTGTGTGAATGTGTTGGTAACCACCACCCAGCTCATCCCAGCCCTCTCCAAGGTGTTACTGTACGGTCTGGGCTCAGCTTTCCCCATAGAGAATATATACAGTGCCACCAAGACAGGTGAGGAAAATTTAGGGAAGAAGGGTTCAGGGATGAAAATGATTAATCAAAAATACAGTCAACGTTAATCTTTTACTGTCTTCTTTAATTTCCTATGCCAATAAATTTCCCAGTTTAAAGTCTTTCTTCAGATGTATGATTTTAATACTCTGAAACTCTGATTTTCCCTCTTTTCAAAGGCAAAGAGAGCTGTTTTGAGCGTGTCTCTCAGAGGTTTGGTCGGAGAGCAGTATATGTGGTGATAGGAGATGGAGCCGAAGAAGAGGCCGTGTCCAAGAAGGTATAACTAAATCTGTTTTTTTATGACTCTGTCTGCTGAAAAATGGGCCTCAACTAATCAGTTAACCTTAAGACACGCTCGACTTCTGCAGCTTCTGTGTCTGAGTTTGTTTTTTATAATCTTTGCATTGAAATGTCAGAATTATTCCTGGATTTGGCAGTTCAGCAAACCTTTTTTTTCCGTTATGCTTTGGCACATTGTAGGCTGACATGTTATCCACATGTACTTTGTCACATACTACAATCCCCCTCCAAACCACAGTCTATAATATTTCACATCTGCACTGCATCTGCAGGAGCACTGCAAGTTGCTAAAGTATGCCTGCCTTAAGTTTGCATGTTTTACATTAAACCAGTATGTAATTTTTTTCATTTTATTTTTGTTTTCTCAGAAGAACATGCCGTTCTGGAGGGTTTCCTGTCGGGCCGATCTGGAGGCTCTGAGCCATGCACTGGAGCTGGACTACCTCTAGAGGGCGCCAGCTGTCACGCTCTGCTCTTCCGCCCAAATCATGAGAAGCTCCTGAACTCCTGAGTGCATCAAATAGGTGAAGGTGCACCCTAGAGACTGATTCAGAGTCAGTATTGCTTTTTCAAAGTTTGGGGCAAGGCATTTGATCCCTAATGAGCACCCAGACGGACGATTTCACACCAAAGCCAAAGGAACTGTGAGGATTTCCAAGTGAGGCTGCAGTATATCAATGACACATACACATGAAGCCAAAAGTGCTGGACCAAAACAAAAGACCAAAGTAAAATGAGGGACCAAAGCTTCATAACTAACACCCGGGAACTATGGTTAATACTGCAAATACTTTTTTTTTTAAAAACCTTTTCCTTTTTTTAAATTCAGTTCATCTCAACTTTATGAAAGGTGTCCCACTTTTGTACGCAAAAAAAGTGATGCACTGAATGCAACATTTTACATCCTGTTAATTGAACATAGTGAGTATGTCTGCATGGATGAAAAGGTCAGATTGTTGTTAGCTTGTTTGTTCTGCTGTGTGCTTTTTTTTTATTTGTTGTGAGACTAAACCTATTTTCCACTGTCCAATACTATTTTAAAGACAAAATTAGAAACAAGACTTAAAGTTATGTTACGTGGGATAGATTTTGCCTTCACTATTATTTTAGAATTGTTTTTATTCACATGTTGGCTAGATAAATGTCAGATAATATTCTCCTCATAGGTAGAGGCTATTGAAAATAGTCTGATTGTATTTTACCATTAAAATGTGAGCTATTTATTATTAGTTTAATTCACAACACAATGAGGTATAAACAGTTTGGAAGCACGGCATAAAAAAAAATCCCCTTCAAAGACCAAAAATATGTTCTTGTAAAAATGTTTTGATAAGAAGTTGTCTTGAAGATGCTGTATTATAGGCTGGTGCTCAAATCCTTACTTTTGATTCTGGGTTGTATATGTTTTAATTCTCCTTATTTTCTGTCCTTGTTCAATTTTTTTAATAACCTGTTTGTAATATAGATGAACTGGTATGGTTGTGCATGTGCCGATTACACTGCCTGTCAGCTTAGCTATGATTTGTATATAATGCTTTATTGTCGATTTGTTTTGACAGACAGTTAAAAATAGATTAATAAAGATAAATTAATTGCATTGTGGGGAAAGGTGAGTCAAGTTTCATTTCATTTCACAGTTACTCAACCCTGAGGGGTATGAAATGAAAGAGACAAATAAATAAATGAGGAATGTGTGAATTATATGTAATTATCAAGATGTTTGAGAACTAAAGTGGCCTTTATTGAGGAAAGGTCTCCCTCTTCAGGGCAGGAAAAGAACTGCAATAACATAAATCCACATAAATGTATTTGACAGTCAGAAGAAATGTGACATACAGTAGACTTAAACACATTTTTTGTTTTATTTTTCAAACAAAGCAAAAAGCACAATAATCCATTTAAATCACTTGTTTTTAAATCACAGCATTTCAATTTAAAGTAAGTATGCGCAAGTAAAAATGTGTATTTTTCAGGTAGCAATGTAGATTTTCATGGCTCAAACACATAAATAGCAAAATAAATAGCAAAACAAATAAATATAATTTATATTCACATTTATCATACACAGCAATAGAAAAACATAAGGGTTGGGTGGCAGTAATCTGCATGTTTCCTCTGCGACTGCTGCCACCTGGTTGCCATGTTCTGGCTTCAGTTTGGGAGACTTGGTTTTTACAACATAAATTAAGTGTTTTTCTAAGGCAAAACAACGCTGGCATCAGAAGTGCTGTGCCCAAATGTGGCACCTGATCTAAGCACCGTGGACAGAGACCATCTTGAAGCCTCTGATAGTGGAGTTGATGTTTGTGAGTGACAGGCTGGCCTGCAGCATCTTTGCTCCCACCATGCTGGGGATGAAGGTGATGTGCTGGTCCACTCTTCCCCCTGGACGCAGTGGGAGCATCCTGCAGGAAGAAGACACAGGGAAGATATAAAAGAGTTCACAAAAAGTTGAAGCACCACTACTGATGCAGTCAGTGATCAGGAATGGCTGACACTGGCTCCTTTGTTAAAACTACTCTGTGACCTGCTTTCACCTGGTTGTAGTTGACTGCATCAGAAACAATTTTGTTTGACAGCTACACTAAAATGATTTCCCTGTGAATATCTAAACTTAGCACACGTTGTAAAGTTAGATTTTTGTCTAGAACTGATCTCACTCTCCTCAGAATCAAGCAGCCTCAAATAACCCTTCAGTTCTTGCCAATAATTATTAGCCTCGATCTGCACACAGCAGTGTAACATTTCGTTGATTATCCTATCCACACCTGCCTGAACACAAACGTAAGCAGAACAATACAAATGTAACAAGCCTACATTCCTTCAGCAAAGACACACTGTACAGTCATTGACTGCACAGTGACACTCCTATGTCTGAGCATTACTTCGCTCATTCATTTTGCAGCCATTCATGATGTGCACAAATCAACATTCAACATTTAAAAAAATGAAGACAAGAGATCATCATTCCTACCTGAAGTGAACCTTGCCCTGGATCAGTCCGGCCCCAGCTACAGTCAGCACTCCACTCACCGGGTAAGAAAATGGGTTGGTGAAGGTCACCGTAGCAGTCTGTTCTTTGTTAGGCACAATGGACTTTCCATCTGCAATCTGAAGGAGAAATTTGTGTTAGTGAATCCTGATCATTCCCTTAATTTACCCCTCAAATAAGTATAATGTGAGTTAGTGTCAATACATTCTGTATGTTTCCTACAGCTTTTAATTGAAGCTCTATTTAATTGAGTGAAATTATCAAAACAAAGATGCATTTTGTATTGCTGCTGCTGCACCATCCCATCAGATATGTAAATATTCTAGATACCTTGTGAATAATTTTAGACAACATCCCTTTGTTTAGCATGTGGTATCTAAAAGGTGGCATGGATTATGGATGCAACAGTGAGTCCAACTGGATGGGAGAGATTAACTCTTAAATCTTACCATCACACATTTAAAGAGCCTAACGCCTACCTTTTATTTTCCAACTAAACTATTGATGAATAACATTCAGAATCTCTCTGTTTCTCAGGTACCTGTATGGTGAGCTGTGGGCTGGCGATGTTGAACTCGTTTGAGGCCAGGACCCGGTCCTGACTGGCCATGTCCTCCAGGACTACTGCGAGGTTGATCAGGTCGTCTCCCACCACTTTCTCATACTGAGCTGGGAGGATCTGCTGGTTAACAACCTTGGCTGGAGAGACAGAGGGAGAACGAGACCGAAGTTTAAACCACAGCAGTCCTTCAGAAGGGAAAATCTGAGTTTGTAGATGAGTGAAAAGTGAATTTACCTTCCATGGGTGCCAGTTTTATGACACCGTGGGTTTCCCACAAGGTGTCTGAGGGGCTGTGGTTGTATTTTTTAGCCTGGGCATTGAGATGCACCTTCATCATCTTGGCAACGCTCTGCTTATTGATGACTTGCACTGTGAAGCAGACAGGCTCCCCGGCAACAGGAGCTTTATCCAGGGTCAGGAAGACTAACACCTTCTTTGACGAGCTTGCTGAATAAACATAGAGAAAGCCAGTGCATGAGATGGCGTGTGTTTAAACAGATGATGATGGGTCTGATTAATGTATTAAAAATTCTAAATTACCTCTCCTTAGCGTTGAGTCTCCTGACACTGTGGAACTTCTTGAAGTAAGTGATGAAGTTGGGCCTATATTGTGAAGATTGAAAGAAAAATGTGAGCAGAGTAACTATTTATGTCTTAGAGTGAACATTATGCCACTTCATGAATATATTTTCTGCTATTGGCTCATACTTTTGATGTGTTTGTAGTCTCCAGTGATGTTCTGGTGTCTGGGGAAGCCGACAGCTTTGGTGCAGATGAGGGATCCTACTTTCTCAGTGTCTTTGCTGTAGCTGAGCACCCGATCCCCGCTCACTACGATTGAGTGGACATCGGCGTTCACCTCGGCGTAGACAAAGGGGACGTCAAAAAGCAGGTCAATACGTCGATCCTTGATTGCTTTGACTGGGGCTGGGCCGCAGCAGAACACTCCTGGGATAAAAGAAGGAAGAAAAGAAGGTTATAGTAATGTTTATTCAAGAAAACAAGTTCAGAGCTGACCAAAGAAGTGAGACACTTCTAACAACAGGGGCAGCAACATTTCTCACACACCTCCACTCCTTTCCTGGGGGGTCGGGTCCAAAACCTGCCAGCCATCCATTCCAGGTCCCAGATCCCGGCGAGTCATGCAGCACTCCACCCACACATGGAAGTTCCTGTTAAGAAGGGCCAAAATAAGATATCACAAAACATGAATAGGCTTTTTTTTTGCTTCACAAAACTAAATAAAGGTCATCAATGTCTTTTAATGTAATTAATTCAAAAAGTGATTTAATGAGCCAGGGCTGCATGAAAAAATTCTACCAAAACTGTCACAAAAACTGTTGATCATATTTGCTGACTCAGAAGTTAAATCACTACTGACCATATGCTGTCTTTGCTGCGTTTCAGCTTCTGCCCTTTTTCAGTGTAGTACTCCTCAATCACCAGGTTGTTATTGGTGTCGTGAGCAGAGTTGAAGTTTGTGACGACGCGGCAAGGAATGCCCAGAACTCTCATGACTGAAAGACATAATTAAAACACAGACACTGACGTTTACATGCTGATGGAAATATCTGAACATTGTGTCATGAAAGAATGATCTGGTATGTGAACAAGGCTGATAAGATATCAATCATGATGTCTTATTTTAGAGGTGTAGGACTGGTTATTGAAGACTGTACAAAAAATAAAAAGAGTAAAGAGTGCTTGACTGATATTTTTGTAAATTATTTCATTTGAAAAGTTCTGAATTATATATTCACATCAAATATTCACCTGTGCACATGACAGCTGCAAACACCCAGCACTGCCCATACTTGACTGGGCTGTAACCAGACCGTGCCCACTGTGTCAAGATGTCCCCACTCCCAGTCCACATGGAGGGATGAACTCCTTGTTTACAGTCACTGGACCAGTTCCCTTTCAACACTCCACGGTCGTCTTCACTGTTGATCTAAACATAAAAGAGAAGATAAATTGTAATTTTCCATCTTGGCACATCAGTTGCCAAAGATCATAAAGCAAGCTCGAGCATCTCACATCTTCTGATTCACAGTGGCAGCTTAGGCTTACTTTAACTGACTGTTTTACTGCAATAATTACAGTGTGTCTGCAGTGTTCAGAACCTTGCAGGAGGTGTGTTCATTGTTACAATGTACAGAACACAGTGTCCCAGTTCCAGCCACAACATGTTTTAATGAGGAGCAGTAACGCTCATGTTGTCACATACAAAGTAAATAAAAACACTGGTGAAACAGTGGTATACTGGTACTAAGTGATTTATTCCTATCTTGACGTTTATATGTTCAAGTTTACTCTGAATCTGTTCACGCTCACCATGGCAGACACGACCCGACTGATGTAGACAGGGTTGTTTCGGTTCAGGTAGTCACTTCTGCTGTTCTTTTCATGCTGAGGGCTGACTTGAAGCAGATTCAGGCACGTCTCCAGAACACCAGGCTCATACTTCACAAGGAGAGAGAAAGAAATGAGAATTAAATGTTTGAAGCATATTCTAATAAATACATGTTTAACTCACTCTCAAGTGACCAATATGTGATATTTGAGGTCAGGTTTAGAATTGGGGTTTGATAAAGGTTAAGACTTGGGTATGTTTTGACACCTGTTAACATTTGACTACACAGTTTTACCTATACTAAACCATATATTACCAAACCTTTTCCCTTGTTTATTCCCTCTATTTCCCTCTCATTTTTCTGAGTTTGTTTCAATTGCTGTCAGAAAGAAGGGTTTCATCCAACTCAAGGATTAAAAGTAAATACTGCGAGTGGACACAATACAATCAAATGCAATCCAGTACAACAGCACTACAATAAATACTACATTGATGAGGCTTAATGTAAAACAACAGTCAAAGAAACTGCCACAAAGCTGGGTCAGCACCTCTTCTGTAAATAACCTGAGGATTTTTTTTCTTACTGAACATTTGCAGAAATTCTGATCAACAGATATTGTTTTCATACCTGATCGAAGGACCATGGTCTTGACACAAGGTTCATAGCTGTCCCCATAAACAGCAACCCAGAGTCGTTCAGGACGTACTCCTCTCTTTGGTCCTCAAAGGGAATATACACTGAATCCTCTGCAAAGAAATAAACCAGACATTTAGTACATCCTAGTGTATTTATATTTTAAAATACATTTCTGTATACACTATACAGTATGTAGCTGAAGACAGCTGTTGTTCTCATTTTTACTTTTTCCTCTGTTTTGTAAAGCTGGTGCCAGACATTTGCTATGATGAATCCTTATCTCTGAGGTATGATTCAAAAAGCCAGTCACACAGCACATCACCACTCTTACAGTAGCGATCAGACTCCCATAAAAGGAACTAAAGGTGATGAATGGAAGCAATACATCATCATGAACTCATTCAACCACACAAACCATATCTTTATGCACATTTCTGGTTGGGTTAGCTCACCGCTGCTGAAATAATCTAAGCGACCAAAACCTTCTGAGTCTGAAAAACATTGTAGGAACTTCATAAAAGCTTCTGATCAATTTACTGGGTTGTCACTTGTACTCACCGCGACACCAGGGATTGCAGAGCAGGATGAATTTGCCGAACGTGCAGGTCTTCTGAATGTCCTGAGTGAACACACACAGCTGAAATCTGTAGCAGCCCACCGTAGCAGAGGCAGGAGAGGAAATGAATATGGAGGGCTTCTGGAGGTTCAGGGCCTCTGGGTCAAAATAGGCATTCCAACTGGACGAAGAAACCTTCTTGGAGAAAGTGACTGGCACTATCACATACAGGCAGCCTGAGGAGAGAAGAGAGAAAGACAATTAGGCAATGGAATTTTAAATTGTGGTTCAGACGGGTTGCATACAAACGTCTGCTCCCAAACAGCCATTCATCCAACAAACCTAGCATAACTTTGATCCTCAGAGAGTCAGTCTTGGGGTTGAAGGGCCGACCCTCCAGTTGCAGAGTGACTCTGAATGGGGCTCCTCTTCGTACCACCAGGGCTTTGGAGCTGCTGAAGCCCGCTGTCCTGTGCCTCTCCAGGTTTTCAGATTTTTCCAGGTTGACATATTGTAAACTCAAGTCTGAAAATGAAGGGGAAAAAAATAAAGAAATTTCTACAGAAAAATGCTTATGGCAATAAATAGAAAAATCAAGAACGAAAAGGCAGGCTCTGGTTAAGTGATAAAACAACAAAATAAGCAGAGGAAAAAGAGCTTGCATCTGTGAAGACAAATCTCACCTTCCATTTGTTAGTCTCTTTTTCACAGCACTGCTTTATGCCCCTACTATCATCCTCTACAGCTATATAAACCTTTACCCCACCCTCTGAAAGTGTGAAAGTGAACAGGTTTCCCTCCATTGTTACTAAGGCCCTCACGTCATAACAAAACATACACCACAAAATGGAACACTCCTCCTTGTTGACTATGTTGCCGGTGTACAGTTTCATGCGTAAAATGCAGCAAGCCTTACGTAAGTAATCAGACTCACCCAGTTCAACAGAAGAACAGTCAGTTTTGTTTGTTGGGCGTGAACTCTTTCAATACGCTGCAAAGTTTTGCAACACAGATATGAGACCTGTAGCAGGAGCAGTATGATTATTTTAGTGAGCACTGGCTAATATCTATTCATATAGCTCACAAACTCTTTTTGTAGTATTTTTTCATGCCATGTGCTGCTATACCACTATATGACATGAATGAGTTTGGCATCATGCCACACGTATCTGCCCTTTTAATCTTCTGTGAGCTACATTTTAAACCGAAGCTATTGCAGTTTATATATACACTGATCAGCCATAACATTATGACCATCTGCCTAATATTGTGTAGGTCCCCCTTTTGCCGCCACTTGACCAGCACATCCCACAGATGCTCGATTGGATTGAGATCTGGGG
>LKNJ01001021.1:0-111617 GCA_002120245.1 Maccullochella peelii
AACATGACAGAATGTGGAAAACGTGAAGCGCTGTGAATACTTTCCAGATGCACTGTACTTTTCAAAATATGTCTCATTCATGATAACAATTGGCTCCACAATCATGACATACCTCTGATTATGTACACTGCGTCCTGTGATGTGGGAATTGCGATTTGGTCCTCTACAGCTCACCATGTAACGTGCCACAGCAACATTTTCCCCACCCTTCAAGAAGTTAGGAAATATATTAGTAAAAAACAAAAGAATACTGATTTTTCACAAGTTCCGCTCTACAGATCTTTTGTCTTCTCAATGCAAAAGGTGACATTTTTATTGGTAGAATATTTCACTTTACCTTATCAGATCTTACATGAGATGGTAAGCCATACTGAGTAACAGCCGACATGAAACTGTCCAGAACAGTGGTGGATTGGTTGTTTGTAGCTGCTCTTATATAAACAATGAGCCGACTAAATCCATCCACTCCTGCATGGGTGACAATTCTCCATCTGTAAAAGTAATTGTGAAAAATAGAAATGTATAATTCAGACATTACAGAAACAGAAGACAGCGAAAAAATATTTTAAATAAATATTAGACCAGCCTTATTAGCTTGTGATTTTCATCAGTATGCCATAAGCTGTTTGGAGCAGGGACCCTATATTGTCTGCTCCTCAGCACATGCATGGATAATTGCCTTGCTAGAGTACCCTCAGGATCTACTCTTTGCAGTAAGTTCTGCACACGATAGGCTGCATCACAGACACACACAAAAAGTTGCTAGGTAGACTGATAATGTTAATGCATGCAAATGTGTAAATTTTAAAGTGCTGTCATCCTTGCAAAACTTGTGAAATCAATATCAACATCATTTGTCATTAACATTTTTATATGTCTGTATGTAGCAACACAATGTATGGTGCGTTGTTTAGGGCCTGATGACCTGTCTGATAAGGACAGCTTTTATAACAGCAAGTAGTTTATCAAAGAAAATATGAAAAGATTACATTGTAGGTATTACCACTCATTTATTTCTATTCTGTTAATTGTATAGCTGGCACATTTACAATTGTTACTTTCATCAGCAAACACCCAGCAAAAATACTTACTCTGCAGATGTATGCCCTGTGAAGACCATGGATCATCCTAATCCCCGCTCTGGGATTACATCTTTGGATCTCCGCTACAATTCCATCAACTTCGTCATCAGTCAATGGAGTGTACAAATCTGACAACCTCCAAGAAGAATGTACAACAGCAAAATTAAAAAAATAATTAATTAAAAAGTCTGATTTATGTATTTATTTTTGATTAATCTGTCAAATTATTCTAATTCTGTAAACTGACAATATTAACATAAACTAACTATAAAATATTCACCTCAATTCATGGGATGCCATTCTCCTTCTGATGGTTCTTGTTGACACTCCAAACAGGTCAGCTATTTTGGCAGCAGGTAATCCCATAAGAATGTAGGACTCCTTTATGTGCACCTGAATGTGCAGTGTACGTCATCCAGGTCCCGATGGCCTCGCTTCACTTCTTATTTGCATGCATACCTACAGAGCCCCAGACATGACATCTGTAAAAAAATTAAATAGTATCAAGTGTGGTAAGATATTGTGGGCACAAAATACCTTAACGCATGATCCAGTCGTCCCTCTGTCCAGTACTGTACACAGCAATGTAATCTCCCCGTTCAGCGGAATAAAAACTTAGTCTACCTTCCCACAATGTTAGGGGTGATTTATTTGTGTTTCTACAGTGCTTTGTTTATGAGGTATTGATCCCGGAAGTCAGAATCTTTGAATATCTTCCTCATTTTACCTTCTTTAACTTGGTGACAAACTGAAAAACTCTGGAAGGATCAGCACTAGCAGTTCACATGGGCACGTTATAAAGAAAACGTGCCCACGAATTAGTACTTTGAATACACATTATACAGTATAGCTAAGTCTTTCTTACAAATAAGTATATTGTGGCCACACTTAAAATATTTATTTTCTGGATGTCATGTCTGGGGCTCTGCACTTACCTCTTCAAGATTGCGCCACACAACCTCATCAGTTAGTCAGTGCAGACATTTGCCCAAGACTCTCCATGACATCTTCCACCATCCTCAAAACATAGTCTGGTTTGAAATGTTCCTCCACATACTGAGCAAGTGTTAAAAGAACTTGTTGGACACCTCTCCTTAAATCTTGCTCCGTTTCTGCCGTGATGTTTCCTCTCCCAAAACAAATCACTACCACGTTCACATTGTGCATGATTGCTGATGGCTCACAGGTGATCCCACAGGGCTGGCAGGAAATGGGCAAGGACTGGGAAGCAGACACCAGGAGACACAATAGACAGGGTTAGTAGTGATGAAACAGGGAGCAGAGGTCAGGGCCCCTAGCCGGGCGTTACAAAAAGCAAAAGGAAAAAAAATTATTTGTCTTTATTTATCCACATTTATTTATTCTTTTATTTATTTCTCTTTATATTTCCACATTTATTGTCTTATTCTTTCCCAGATTTATTCTTTTTTATGGCAGTCCTATGATTCCATACATTTCTAGTGTTGATAAACGGCGAAAACATAAAAACAGGAGCGGGTCGAGATGACGTCGCTACAAGCTGATTGGCTGTTGAAACAGGTGACGTGCCTGACGTTCTAAAACCAGCCACTGGCGACTTGACAAGCTGAGTCGCAGGCGTCAAATGTCGATGTGTTTTTTCAAATGTCGTTTGACCTTCAGGGCCACCGTAGTACCAGCTCCAACAGTCTCTTCACATTAACCGGTTTGACAAAAGATTCGCAGCACGTCTACTGAGTGGAAGTGTTGGGTCGTGGCTTTCAGCAGCGACTGGAGTTTGCTTAGTTGTCCTTTAATATCGGGTATCTGCCGATACTTATATTTACCTACATGTTGATTAGATGTGTATCAGATACATTGAAATAACAGCTTTAGCTACTTAATCTGACACATCTTATTTTTCACAAGCTACTTGATCCAAAGTAGTAGTAGTTTATAAGTTTAACTAATTTATATGATATTAAGGAAAGATGAACGGGAGAATGCGACTCCTGAAAGTGACGTGGACAACATTGGTTCAAGAGCAGAAGAGTCTCGCTCTTTCTGTCAGATCATTTGTTTCATTTCTCTTCATAAATCACTCAACATATTAGCTCTATTATTTATATGATATTGTATATTAGCACTGAAGCTTATGACATGTGGATCATTTTAGTGTTCTCTCCAACAGGTCAGTTTGCTTATGAACCCTCCAGTCAGTCAAGATCCCATCTGGCTCTGTAATTCTGAGGAAAGAGCTGCACTGGAACATCTCATCATGCCTCAGAGAACGCAAAGATTCAGTTTTCCTGAAATATAAAAACTGTGGAAGATTATTTTTTGGAACTTGAAACAAAGAAATCGCCACCTTGGAATTATAAGGTTCAATCTACTTTGTGTGTTTTGAGATATTGAGCTTCAAAGTTTTTGCATTCCAAATAGGAAACATGATATGTGGAACAAGTCTCTTTCATACATGAAAATGACAGACATGTATTCTATAATTTTTTTGGAACAGGTCAAATGCAGATGGAACCTTCTAATCCTAAGAACTCTTTCTGCTTGGAATTATAAGGTTCCATCTTGCAAAACATGAAAAGAAGCAATGATTTTCAAGGAACAGTTTACTCACAATTTGTTTTAAAACATACAATTAGTGTTGTAACAGAGTGCCTACATGTATGAGAAAATTAAATTTAATGCTTTCTATGACATTTCTTATTTTAGGACGAATCATCTTTTTCTTATTAAAAAAAAGCATTGTAGTTTAAGTTTAAAGGTCAGTGCTAAATATAATATCCAGTGCAGAGGTCAGTTTTGGGTAGGAATATTGCTGGTTATGAAACACATTATTCCAGGAACCATTAGTTTAAGTTTCCTGTGGGTTAGACAGCAAGCAGATACTGGAATAAATCTAACCAGGGCTTTATTCAGACTTAAGTGGGACGGGTAAAGTGTAAGGATTTTCTTGATACTCTCTCTACAGATCACTGTGGCAGGTAAATAAAATGTGTGTTGGGTGAAACTGTCCCAGCAAGTAAGTGTAGCAGGTCAGTATAAAGGCAGTATTAGGTTTTGTGTTATATTAGAAATGTTGACTCTGATGCACCAAAATATGTATTCTGTTGGAAGAAAAATGACAGAAAATAGTAGAATGGATTAATAAAACAAAGTGTTTATGTTGTAATTAATTCAATTCGAAACAGCAAAAATATACAAATAAACAAACATCTATGCATAAATACACATAAAAATACTAGGGCTGTCAACGTTAACGCCTGCGATTAATCTGGAAATCTTAACGCGATAATCTTTTTTAAAGCTAATTAATCGTATTACCAACTTCCTCCCATAATTCCAGCACGGATTTGTACCTGACTGAATTACTAAAAGCCGTGGCGAACGCAAATAACCCGATGACTGAGGAGACATTCGCCGGTGTGCTGAACGGCAAATTGCATTCAGTTTCTTAAATAGGCCTACTTACTGTAGCATTCATTTGGGTGAGATGTTACTTGCAAACAATTCACAGGCAAGCTGTTTACGTTCACTTTGTAGCAGACGTTACTTTGTAACTGTTCTTTATGTCGTTGTCTGCTAATTAAGTCTGCAATTCATTATGGCTATGCCAAGCACTCCCTGAGACTTTTTTACTCGACAAATTAAGAGATTCTAATTCAGAAATCATCAAAACTAAGCTGAGAAGTTACAATAAAGTAAAAAAAACTCTGTCATGCATTTCTTTATTCCAACACCACACATTTAGTTTTATCTCCCCCCCAAAAATACAAGTATTTTAAACGTGATTAATCATGATTAATCACAGCCTATTATTATGATTAACTCGATTAAATTTTTTAATCAATTGACACCACTAGTAAAAACATATCCACATCTATCTGTGTAGGATTAAAATAAACACACATAAATGATTACAGAAGCTGATCTTTGGTATATAATGTCATAATAACCAATAAGCTACCAGCTCTAATTAGCCGACAGCACATGAGACATCTCTAACCAACCCGAGTTAGTTCTAACACCTGAACATCACATGCTGCAATTGAGTGTGTGAAAACAAATTAGCAAGATAGCAGAGAACTTAAATTAGATTGCGAAAGTTAATAGATAAATGGCTGAAACAGTGGTAGGAATAGATATGAGCAAACCTACAAAAAAATTTAAAATGTAACAACATCCGCTTTTATATAATTAATAGTGTTAAATTACTTCCATCTAAAAGAACACATATGGAACAGGTTGATGAAGGGGTACTTGATTTCACCTGTAACAGGGTTACATCAGGCAAAAATAGGTTGGGAGCCACTGCTTTATATCATGCAACAGCATCTGTACCTTAGTAGAATTAATTCAACATTTGAAAGTTGAAATAACTGATTTGGCCTATAATGGTCACTATAAATCACTACTGGGGTTTTTAAAGCAGACAGTACTCAGTAAATGTACGTGTCTCTTTTGAATTCAAGTATGGGGTTGTTTTTGAAAGAGCTCAACAGCATTTCTCCTCCATTTTAAATGACTCCAAAAAAAAAAAAAAGCTCACTGTAGCATTAACTGGCCAGAGCACCGGCCTCCAGAGCCTGGACAGGAAGTGCTGGGTGCACCAAAGGTCAAAAGAAACTGGCTTCCATCAGCGCGTGGGCGTATCTCCAGAAGGCAAGGAGAGGGGAGCAAAGGAAAAGAAATAGGGAATGGAGAAAGGCTGAGGAGGGAGAGGGAGAGGGAGGAGTGAGGTTTAAGCGAGAAAGCAGAGAAAAGACAGGGAGAGAGAGAAGGGTTGGAGGGTTGGAGAGTAGGTGGTGGAAGCGTTTTTGTGCATTGTGTGAAATGTGAGCCTAGAGCCATTCAGACAGCTGGGAAGTTCCCCTGCCCCTGGCTTCCAGCTGGGAACACTCTGAGGAGACACCAGGGCTGCAGACCATATTACTTCCCTGCTTAACCCTTTATCTGCTCCTGCTTCTGCTGTGGAGGAGCTATAAATAACACTCAAACGCCTCGGAACTTAAGTCACATTTATTGATTTTAGCCAGTATGACTACCTTTACACAGACATACCACCTCTCTACTGGAAAACAAATAAAAACACTTTCATAGGATTAGTTCAGCAGTAATACATCAGACTTAACTCTTTGTCTTTTCATTTTTTTTCTCCATATTTTTTTTTTTTTTAACACCCTGACCAAAGTTTACGTTTGTTTTCAATTCTGTGTAAAGGTCCCATGACT
The DNA here is from genome assembly GCA_002120245.1 of Maccullochella peelii. NCBI lineage: Eukaryota > Metazoa > Chordata > Actinopteri > Centrarchiformes > Percichthyidae > Maccullochella > Maccullochella peelii. The sequence continues at coordinate 6,287 of LKNJ01001021.1, forward strand.
GAGAAACATGCATATGACATTTAGCTGTAATCAATATGCCACTAATCATAATGCACATTATTGATAAGAATACAGTACTGCATGACAATTCAAATAAATACCAACATACAGGTGAAGTCGTTATTTCATATAAAGATATCAAACTCTCATTATGGATCAATACTGAAACACAATATGACAATATAAAGTTTGCACAGCTAATTGTATTATCACAATGCTATCGCTTCCAGCAAACAGAAAACTTTTTCCTTTTTTTAAATGTATAACAGTATCTGAATTGCACTTTTATTTTTTAGCTTCTCATCCATATTGGTAACTTTAACGCCTCAACAAACAAGCATTGGCTATAATGGCACTATTCAAGCTTGTTGATGCTTATTTTGTTTTCTGTTTCCTGAAAACACAATGCTCAAAGATGATGTAAAAAAAAAAAAGAAAGAAAAGAATAATAAAAAACAACAAACAAAACTCAAATTGGACAAAAAGAAAGATAAAATGCGCTCTCTGCACATTTTTTTTCAACAATACTATTTATATCACATTACCTTCACCAAACAATGCTAGAGATACGTAGATGTTTCCAATAGTACACCGATCTACCCCAACACATTACAGATGCTTGGAGCATTTTGTTCAAGAACAGGAGGCCAAAGGGATTTCTTTTGGTTCCCAAAGTTTGATAAAAAAAACCAACCTTTTCTCAATACCCCTGAATTTATTGAATGGATCACTGACCTGCAGAATTCAATACAATTTCAGTTTTATTGAGCTAATTTTAAAACTATCATCTCACTCATGCAGACAGGGGAAAATTCCCTTTGCACTTATTGCTGCTCACAGTTTTGAACCCAAAGTCCTCACCTATTAAAAAAAAAAAGAAAAAAAAAGGAAAACATAAAATACTAGTCTAAGATTCTCCCTTGAAACAATGAAAGGCACTACTGGTCGAAGAACTAAACAAACCAAAAACAAAACCCCGGCGCTCGAACGGAGAACCATGGCCCGCACTACATCTTCCTCACTGACGGCTTGTCTTATTTTCCGAGTCTTGATTCTTTTCAACCTAAACGGTGTACCAAGATTTGGCACGATAAACGAAGAGAGAATGAAACAATTCCAATTTGGAATTTAATCGTCGCACTTGCAGAGAATTCTGAAAGTCAGTGATCCCGTTTCAGTGGAACGCCCTCAGTAAGAAGCTAGGAAAAGCTTATCATATCACTCAAGATTTTCCCAAAACACAACTTACCTATTTGAGTCAGAGCGTTGTCAAGTTTCATTGTGTTATTTTTAACTATTCCTAGGAATAATAAATACATGAAAAAACCCCAGAATTTGATCACCCTGGATTTTTTGTATAGAACATGGCGGTAGAACAAACATAAAAGAAAACCAACAGCATAATATATGATGTAACAAAACAATTTAAGAATGATTATTTGATGGATAAAATCTTGAGGATAAAGTCATAATAGTAGGTCTGTGGTTTGTGATGCCTTTGCTAGAGTAAATAGTTATACAAGTTCAGATGATTCAGGAGGACGTATATTCCTATAGTCTTATAACCTATACTGAATTACTCACAAACCATAGTACTACTACACTTTCCTATAGGTTAATAATAGTCTGTTATAATCCTATATAATGAAAGTGCACAGATAAAAAACAAAAAAAAACAAAAAACAAAAAAAAAGATGAACCCAGACAAAACAGCTTGTTGATTTACATTGAGAAACAACCCCATGTCCCCTGTTTTATCATTGGAGGGTTAGATTAGCCAATCACAAACTCTGGTCAGAATTTCAGACAGTTCATTGGACCTGTGAGAAATTGGCTTCCAGCAGCAGCACGCAAAAAAATGAGACCACGTGTCATTCTGATAGACATCACATCTTAAGAGAAATAAGAAGGAAGTAGGACAGTTGATTTGACTGGAAATCAGTGTTTTCATTTAGCATTTTGGTTTTTTGGTCTTCGAGTCCAAATGGCCTATTAGCGCTAAGTCTTTTCGGTGAACTCAATCAGCAGTGAGAATGGACCTTGTGTTGGTACTTCGTCATCCACGCAGAACTACTGTAATTACTGCAAAATGAAGAAACAAACAAATGATCAGCATTAGCATTAATTGTCACTTTAGAGCGACTGTTAACACGGTCAGCAGCTGAGTCCACACAGACAAAGCAGATGGCGGCTGTGGTTAGTCCAAGCGACAGAAGCCATGTTAGGAGCCCTGAGGCAGCCCATGTTATGTCAGGAGCTTTTCTGTCATATTGACATCGTCAATATGCTCCCGAGGAGCTGATGTGAAAGCGCATTCACCACAAATTATCCTGCGGGTGCAGTTAGGAAGCCAATGACTCACAAGTACCATTTCATTGATAGGGCAGAGTTGAAGCCATATCCCACCACCCGGGTCAAAGGAGAGGGGTGTTTCTCATATACCATGCAAGTTAATGAAAAATGGGTTGTGTTGTTGACATGCAGGCTTACTTTGAATCAGATAATAGATGGATCATATGTAGTAAAACTTAGGGTGAAGTGGGAGGAGCCTGCAAGCAGAGGTAGGAGGAGCTTTTTAGGTGGCATGTTGTTATGACACCAGATAAGCCAGACATTGATTTCAACCTAGATGGAGCAAAGTGGAAATTCATCTATCTAGGGAGAGGGGGTTCTAGTCACAATCACATCCTGGGTATCTATCTACTGCTCAGTGATTCCACAGAGCCTATACAAGGAGAAGGGTTAGGGGCTCAACTAATTTGAATCAATGTCCTCTGGTCGATTGAGCAACCAGTCTTCAGTTTTCTTTTTTTTTGTTTTTTTTTTTCCTCCAAAAATTACCAGGAGTTTCTCCCGCACGAAACCCCTGGACTCATTTCTCCACAGTATCAGAGTCCGCTCTCAGCCAGACATCTGGATTTCTTCACCAGCATGTCTGGCTTTCTTATCTCCTCTTTCAGGAGCTGGTTTACAACGAGTAGTTCTCCCTCCTCTACTCCCCAAACCTTTTCTCAGTCGGCGCAAACTGATAGAAACAAAATATATCACACTTAAGAGTGATTGACCTCTAAGGAGGTTGCGTTTTTGTTCTTTTTCCCTAATGTGTACGATAGCCTTGTCTCCATGCTGTACACTGTGGCTTATGGATGCACACTCAAGCAGGGTTGACTGCTGATATTATTCCATTTTCAGAGGAATAATTAAGCTCCCTCTCTTTACATTTGAGAGGAAGGAATACTGTAGTAGGATCCTGCAAGATTCTTACCTGAACATGATCATATTAAGAATATAGAGTTTAATATATAGCTTATTGGTAGTAGAAAATGCATCATTTGATAAACCTTGCAGGATTTCCTCATATCAACCCTGCTTTTAGCATCATAAAGCTAATGTGTCTATGATCCACAAGCAGTACATGGATTTATTAAACACAAGCCCCACTTATTTTTTTCCTATTTGCGTAATGCTAGTTTGCAAGGGGTTAAAGCTATTGGATACTAAAAACAGTACGTTGCTTTGTCCTCACACACCAAAAAACAAAGAAAGAAATGAGTGACCCTCCATTTACAAAAGGTTAAAAACATAATTCAAACATGAGGGCCCATTCACTTGAACGCGCATTTACACACACAGGCAAATATCGGGAACACAACGTGCGACGTTACCTGACAAAAATATTCAGAGGGCAATTTTCCCCACAATTCCTCATTCTAGTTAAAGGGTGAGTGGTGATGCTGGGGGAGCAAGCTGCTGACAATCTAAAAGAGAGAAGGTCGTTATGGCGACTGAACGACACAGATTAGAGACATGAGGAAAGGGTTTTCAGCCACATAATAACCACACAGAAATTATTTGAGAGCTCTGAGCGATCTTCCCAAAAACAGAGAGGGGAGACAGAGGATGGGGGGTGATAGCTCAAGTTGAGACACGAGGACAGGGCTTTACATCAACAGATAGATAAATACATCAAGTGTTTGGGTCAACAGGCACTTTTGCCAAGTGGTCGGTTGGTTTTGTTTGCAGATTTATTATCCACATGTGGGTGCGTTTTCGATTTGTGCTCTTCTAGGATTTGTTCCATATTTAAAAAAGCATCTTTGATCAAAACTATATTGTATCTCTGTTCACAGTAATCATTATATCCATATTAACATAAGTGGGAACCTGAGGCACCTATGCTGAAGTGCACTTAATTTGGGTGTGGAGATCGATTTGTCAAACTTTCTTTCTTAAAATATGGCTCTGAAAGAATCCATCACAACATAATGGGTCACATGGAATAGCCCTCCTGTGTTTCACCAGACACCAAATAACTCCTCTTTTTAAAATGTAGAGCCCTGACAAAGGAAAAACAGTTAAAAAGCGTTTTCAGCTGCAAAGCCATGCGATTCTACTGACCCTATTGTATTGGTGTGCTAGCGTCACAGCTTTAAATTGATCCTGAAATAAACACCTGTGGTCACAGGTGCTCCTTTTCTGCCCAAACAATTCCATCATAAAACCAACAGCCAACCCACTTGTGAGTTTTTGAATTTCTGTGTAGAATCACACTGTGCTCCCCTAGCAAGAAAGGGGAGGGAGATTGCATATTTTAGTTCCTTTTTCTTAAAGAGCGACCTGATTAGATAGTGGGCTGCTGGACACAGGTCAGTCCTGGGGGGACCAGAACGGAGAGGCAGGGGAGAGAAGGGGGCTTTTCTTAAAGGAGCACCAATGCCGCCAGACAAGCCAAAGAGCAGAGGATGTCATTTAGTCACAAGATGGCCAGATTGACATCCTCTTTACAAGTCCCCACCCCCACAATGTGTTACTGTTACCAGGCAATACACTCAGGGGGCCAGAACAAACAAGCACAAAAGCTGCCACCTTTTACATCATACGTACAGCACCACGACAGAGGAAAGAATAGACATTCCATAATATCCACAAAACCCCCAATATAACCAGGGCCCTATAATCCACATGCCATATATGTCTACTACAGTCCAAACGTCTAGTGCACACTGTACATACATCTGCATTCCCCTAAGCGTTTACACTAGCACACACGAGCAGCCGGTTAGTCACACAGCAGTCCCTAGAGGAGCGCAGGCCGGCCAGGGAGCTAAGCGAGTGAGTGGGGCTCTTTAATACTAAGGCAGGGAGGGTTTGGCCCGTAGGCCCCCTCCCCTCTGTACACAGCAGTCCGTTGCGCACTTCTCAGCCGCCTCAGTCGCAGTAGATCTTGTACTTCTCGCTGCAAAACACCACAGGGCCTCCCAGAATGCCATTGGGCATAGCATTGTTGTGCTCTGGTCGGCTGGAGCCAGAGTAGGTGAGACTCTGACTTACGTGGGGGTTATTGGAGGTGGCGCTGGCGGCCTTGCTGCGGGCCTTAGCCCGGCCCGAGTTGCCTCCCCGGCGGGTCTGCTCGTGGTCGAACTCCAGGTCTTCCAGACGCTGAGTCAGGGCCAGTTTCTGCTGGATAGCCATCCGCAGCAGGGAGTTGAGGGTCTTCTTCTCATCCTCTGCTGCAGCCAGCTGCCTCTGCATCTCATCCAGCTGAGTGACATACTCGTCACAACTGCAAGAGAGACAGAGAGAAAAAAAACGTAAAGTCAGGTACATATCTGTTCACGTCTAACTGGAATCAGCATGATGTTTTTACACCATCAATACTTTCTTGTGTCATACCACATGGGCGCACTGGCACTTCCAATAATACCAAACTGCATTTTCCGCAGTTTTGGAGCAAAGAATTAGTTGGCTTTTTGATATGTTTGCATTAAAGCTACTGCAAAACTGCATACATGATAAACAACTGAAATTGAAGAACTTTCATCATGACATCTTTGTACACTGCATACTGTGAACTTTTGTACATCCCTCAGTTCATATTTTGCACATCCTGCACAAAATGTACAGCTCTTCATGTTCATATTATTGTACTGTTTTTTTGTTATTTTATCTTATTCTATTTTATTATATATTTCTTCACATTTTTTATTGCTAATTTCTCTATTTTATATTTGTATTCTTGACTTGCTTTTTTACAGTACTTGCTTTTTAGTGGCTTTATTTTATATATCTGTATATATTATATATCTACTATGCTTATTTATGCACCAATACACCAAAGCAAATTCCTTGCATGTGAAAACCTACTTGGCAATAAATCCGATTCTGACCTTGGATACACAGTTTTTTGTTACCACCACCAGGTGGAGCCATTGATCAGCACAGTACAGACCTGATGAGACCAGCAGAGCTCCTGCATTATTAACTTATGATTTCATCAGCCATTTCTTTCCCCTCACCAAACTCCACAAACTTAAATGTTCGCAGCTCGTTTTGAGTATTTTGAGCAGATATTTCACAAGATACAGCGACAATCTCCCTCTGTCCACAGCTGCTGTCAGTTTGTAATGCATACTGCAACATCATGCTGCCCTCCATGAAAAATTACTTAAATGTTAAATGTTTTTTTTGGGTTTATATGGCTTATATATGCTACAAGGTAAGATTACAGGTGAGACATCTGAGCGTGGCTTATAGCGTCTCTGCATAATATGAGTAGTGTATGTGCAGTGGAAGTTAAAGGATGAAAGCATTAACCTAGGGGTCACTGAGAAGATCCTTTCTGCGTCACCTGAGGGACAGGCTGAAGAGGGGAGTCAGAGAGGGGAGAAAAATAAAGACGGGAGAAGAGAGGAATACGGTTCATTGATCCGAGCTGTAGCTGTTCACACCTGATCTCCACTTTTCCAGATGGAAGGAGACTGTATCACTTCTATCCATCTCTTCCATCTCTGTGCAAAATGGCACAAGATATGACGATTGTCTACCTGCCGCTCAATATCACTGGGTGCTGCACTGCGGCATTGTCACCTGTCTCCCTGTGCCCTTGTGTGAGTGTGTGTGCGTGAGTGTGTGTGCGTGTGTGTCTAAGTCTGGACAGGTATAAAAACTGGGTCACCCAAAGGGATTTTGAGGTGGGGGGTTCATATCTCCACTCTCCATCTGCTGTTGTTGTGCTCCACTTTCATCTTCATGCTTTTCTTCTTTGCCCCCCCCCATCATCATCATCATCTCTCTTTCAATCACATCCTCTCCTCAGGCTCATATCTTGCCTCTCAAGCCACTTCCTTGTTGCTTTCTCTGTCTGCCTGCATCAGTCACCTTCCCTCTCCCCATCTCGGTCATCCCTATTTTCTGTGTTGCTGACAAAGCAACCTGAGTGACACTCACCAGTAATGACTGACACACCTCTATGAAGGGAGGGGTTGGTTATGTTAGTAAGCAGTGCCTTATCCTCCGACGATGCCACACATAAAACGTTTGGACATAATTCAAATGGAAGGCAGCCTCACCCTACTCACTTCTCTCTGTCTGGTATTAAAGTATTTACTTAATTGGGGAACTCACTTCACATACTCTTTCAAACCATAAGAATGCAGAAATCTTACTTATGTCATGTCACTTATCTGTTGTATGCCAATGTCTGCAAGCTATAACTGTCATTTTCCCAGCAGGCATGTGAGATCTAATGTTATTGTTTGGTCAGTGATTAGTGGCTGCTTGAACTGCTGCACTGAACTCTTTACACTGTTTTGTTTCAAGATAAGGACACTTATTTGTAGAACCTGATGAATTGCCTAAACCCACGTGCAAATTATTTTCTTGTTTTAAGAAAAACAAGTATTGAAGGCAAAAAAAGGACCAAAAAATACCAATACTGCAGATGTTTTTGCTGTGTGTGTTGCTGCACGCGGTTGGGTGCCACATGAACTCTGGCCTTGCCAGACCACCATAAAAACATAAACCATACCTTCCCCTCTTATGTATGCAGTTTGATTCCCAGTGGGACACACACCCAGACAATGGGGATCAGTGCTGCTTCATTAAACCCAGTATGAGATGGGGGGAAGGGGGGCTGGTGCGCCTTCAGACAGTTCAGCCACTCTTACATGGGGTGTGAGAGGGCGTGCGTTTTTCCCGGGGAAAAAAACACAGGAGTCTATTCTAGGGACTGGGGGGATACAATAGGAGCCTTTTTGGCCTGCTGACGGGGTCTGGTGGAACAATGGCTGAGGGGGGCCGGGAGGCAGCTGCTGGCCTTTTGAGGATGAACAGTCCTCATATTCACATAATTGACAAACATGCACTTTATCTGCACTTTGCTGTGATTATTAACAGTAGCCAATGGCATTTATGCTTGCATAAGGAAACTACTGCAACATTCCTGTAAAAATGGTTCACAATCAATAATGCTTCCAAAACACAGAAACACACACAACCTCCTCAGCTGTGGTCTTGTCTGGAGCTTGATTGGTCATGGTGGGATGGATATCATAGAGAGAGCAGGGAGGAGGAGGCAAGAACAGAATAAAGACAGAACAATGGAGAGGGAATACAGCTAACAACAGAACAGCAGGATGAGTGAGGGTGTATGTTTGAGGAGAAAATGTGACTTGGGCAAATGGTTTGACTGTTAATCAGAATGAGGAGCTGAGAGCATGTCGAGGCATGTCTTAGGAATGTTAGAGGCAGCAGCTTACTGTTAACATGACACCAGAGACTACAGCTGGAGAGGCACACACACACACACACACACACACACACACACACAAATAAAGAGAGGCACTTACAGACACTTGAAAAACATTCCACCGTGCGACTCTCTCATCAAATTCTCACAGAAAAAAATGCACTTTAAAAACCTCAAGTAACTCTAATCTGAGATGCACAGGCCGCAACTTCGAGATCACACAAAGGCTCCCACAAAAATCCACCTTTACCGACTTTGTCAGAGTGGTGATCACCATGAAAGAAAAAAAAAAAAGACTGTCAAATTAGGCTCCTGTAGTGGGCTAACTGAAAGCCTGCCCCCTTCCTCTCTTTATTTTCCAAATACCTAGATAACTGGGTGTTTGGCGGTGAGGAAGGGAGACAAGGGGTGGGTGGGGTGGGAAGAGGAGTGTGGGAAACCTCGCTCAGGCGAGTCCCCCAGCCTCTCAAAGAGTCCCCTGACCCAACTCTGTGCCGTATAGGACAGAATTTACATACCAATACGTGAATCCCATAAACAGACAGAATGTAATTCATGCATAGGCACCAAAACAGTGACAGGCTAGTGGGGTTGGAGCCTCAAGATTATCATCATCAGGGGAGGTGCTTTGTGCACACATGCAGGCGGTAAACAGCAAGCTGTAATGTGTTGTCAATATCTTAAGCCTCTCCAGCAAAAGAGGCTTAAAGACGCAGACACTTCACAATGGCTCTGCTTCTTCACAGAAAATATGATCTCACACCTTCCCTGCACTGCTGTAACAAAGATACAACTCATAGAACCCTAGGGAGTACAAATAAAGTCACTAGTAGGAGCAAGATCTGGTTCTCTCTAGCCCTGGTTGCCTTCAGCTCAAATAGTTTAGCATTACACCTACATCCTCCAACAATGTGGTTCTGCAGTGCGCCAAAAACCCATGACAACACACACTCTTACATTTGCAGACAGGAGTTTTCCTCCTGTTACTAATTGATTAGACTCTGCAGGTATATGGAGTTACTTCAGCAAGTGCACTTCAGGGAAAGGTATTGAATTACTGTATGGGTAAGATGAGGGGCGCCGAGCTGCCCACACATTTCCTGCAGCCTTCATTCTATAATACTGTCTATCCCCACCCTCCTCTTCTACCTCTCCCCCCCTCTGCACAGCTTGAGCTTTGCTGTGGATTGTGGAGGAGTCTTAAGTGCGTAAGGAAAGACTGTCTCAGCATCTCAGCGCAGCCATCTGGACCAGAGCTGATATTTACGGGACAAGTGGGCATCAACATCTTCAAGAAATTCACAGAGAGGAAAAGCAACTCAAGAAGTGAGTTGTGCATCCACCATGGAAACACTATAATCACCTCATCTAAAAATAAGTGGCCATTTTCTTACCTTTCTCAATAATAATAAACAAACAAGCAAGCAGTGTGTGAGCACTTAGTTGACTATGTGTTGAGGAGTGAATGTGTAATCCAGACCAAGGTGAGGTGATATTATGCACAGGACCTTTGACCGGCTTCTCTTTGGAATCAGAAAAATTAGTGGCGTTTTTACTGCATTTCCAAGCCAATCTATAGTAGCACAGCATACCAGCACGGTTTGGGATTCATTCATTAGCCATGTGGGTAAACAACAAAGACTTCTGCATCTTATACGACAATTTCCTCTGGAAACATGAAGTGGGCAAACATTTTGCGAGGTTAGAATGGTATGTCAAATGCTTTTGTGCCTGATACGAGTCTTGGAAGGGAGAATGAGTGAAATAAACTCATTCCGCTGAGCAGAAGGGGGCATGTTTCTTACCGTGTGGCGAACATGGCTCGGAGAGAGGAGAAGGTGGCAGCGTCTTCCTTCAGGGCTTTGAGCTCATTCCTCAGTTTCATCATGGTCTCCGTCACCATGGCCTTTTCGTTCTCATACTTGCTCTTTAGATTGGCCAGAGCAACTTCAGCTGTCTGTGGGTAGACGAGGAAAACAAAAGGGTCAGAGCAGCTGGAAGGCGCCGGGGGTGTATTTCCTGTCGCAAGAAGTCTGTTAATATGCACCATATGACCTGTTTTTCAAGTCATTAAGGTTGCCTAGTAGCCTGTAGTTGCTATTGTTAGTTGCTACCAAAGGTGTGTGGTTTATGAGGGGCTTTCATGTCTGTGTACTAATGGTCACTGAATAACCACAAACACACACACTTTAAAGGGCTACCAGAACAACTGCATACACACTGTGTCTCTGGGTTATGGTTCATTGTGCTTTGGAGGGCTGTTCACCCATCCCAACCACATAGATACTCTGGACAGCTGACATCATAAGGCTGCTGTCTCCACCAGGGTTTGTTATAGATCTCGTCTGCAATGCATTTGTTGCAACAGCTGAATTGACTTTAAATAGCTAACGCCCTCTTCTTCTGTTTCTGTCTTTCAAGGAACACTGACAGATGTTTGGGAGTTAGTTAAACAGACAAAACAGACCAACCGACCTGCTTGTTGGCCTTGAGGACGGTCCTCAGGGTTGCAATCTGTTCCCTCTTGGTGCTGAGCAGGGATTTCAGTTTGAGGATCTCCTCCATGCAGGCTTCCTTGTCCTTGTCGGCCACAGTGCCGAGCTCCAGAGAGGCAACTCTCTGGCGCGACAGCTCTGTGTTGCGGTCCACAGCCAGCTGCAGGTGCTTGATCTGGTCTCTGATGATGGCCACCAGATTGTAGATGTTCATGGGTTCACGCCGGTGGTCAGACACAGGAGAAGGCAGTGAGGAGACTGGTGAAGGGGCTCCGTCGCTCAGGTCGGTCTTACCAGGCTCGGGGAAGAGGCCCTTGGTGAGCAAAATGGGAGAGCGGCGCCCACGGCCCTCTGGGCTGCTCCGGCCGCCCTTACCCTCCTTGTAGAAGTCGAGCATGACGCGGTTGGGTGTCTCATTGTTGCACATGCAGACGTGGTTGTAGAGGGTGGCCAGTTCTTCACTGAAGGTGACCAGCTCGTCCTGTGCCACACTCAGACTACCCTGGGACTCGCCTGCCACATCGCTCAACTGAAGACACGGAGAGAAATGCAGCAATTAGGAAAGTTTTTCTTTTTTTTCCACTCATTTATCAGAATGTCAATATAAAGCGAAACATCTCACCTTGCGCAGCTCCTTCTCTAGCTTAGCCTTCTCTTCTCTCTCTGAATGACTCGTCTTCTCCAGAGTTGCCAGCTTCTCTCCCAGCGTTGTGACGTCATTCTCCAGACGGTTGCGCTCCTCTTCGTAACGTGACTGACAGGCCTGGTATTCTGTCTTCAGAGTCTTCAGTTCCTCCTTCAGCTCTCCTGCCTCAGACACAGCAACCTAGCAAAGCAATATCAATGGTCGAGAATATATAAAAGCTGAGTATAAACGAAGACAATATATATTGTAAGACATTCGACTTTTTCCTCACTTAACTTGACAAAATGTACATTTATGATTTTAAGTTCAATCTACCCTCAACCACAACAAGACAAGTACCTTATACTTGCACTCCAGAATCTCAGGTCCGTTGATGTCCACCTCGTAGTAGTCTCCGTCCTCATGGCTATCACGTTCTTTCTCGTTGTCCAAGGCAGACTGGCGCTCCTTGCTGGCCTGGAGCTTGCGGACGGCATTGAGGTTCTCAGTGAGGCGGTTGACCTTCTCCTGATGATCTGACAGAGCACCGTTAGCCTGCTCCAGCTGTTTCTGCGAGTCCTGCAGGGTGGACAGCAGATTGACCTTCTCACGCTCCATCTGAGGGGAGAGGCAGAGACATAAAGAGCAAATAGATGTGAGGTCATCATATTGTATGTCTGTAATGAAAGATCATCAAGTTAACAAGAATTCACATTTCACGTTTGAATTTCTTGGTAACTTGATGACCTGAATGATTCCTGCTATGAAAACAGATCATATTAAATCAGTGGATTATCTGTCATGCGGCAACTCTACCCTCTATCAGGCTTGTGTTGCCAAGGTATGCGAGGCTCATTGCCCAGTAGCCCAGCATCAGAGTCAGGATGACCTTGACAATTTGCTGGACTGGTTTCAGCTCAGCGCTGGCAGAGACCCCGGACGGTTCGTCTTACACACAATAAGTGCTGATATAAGCACTAAGCTATTTCAGAAACTGATTTGTAAATAATATAAAAGCATCACAGTCATCTGCTTACACTTTTTATTAGTGCAGAATATATAATGATTCATTTCAAAAAGTGATGGAACGTTTGATTAAGGTGGCTTGTCATGTTGAGGAGCACTCTACTTAACATTCCTTTATGTTACATATCACATGTTAAAATGCAAAGTATAAATGCACAAAACTGTATAATGCATTTAATTTTTTTTTCATAATTTAAATAAGTCAGTGCTGACAGTGATGCTTTTTGTTTCCTCTGCTCTAATTCCTACCTGGAATCTGTGGAATGACCTGGCAGGAGGCTTCAGCAAGCAGTATGTCATGCTGCTGGGTCATATCAAACACAGGGCTTTGTCACAGCCCGCCAGATTCACCACACTGGTCAGGTTGAGAACCAGAACGGTGCCCATAGCAGGGCAGCATTGAGTTAACTTCTAGTTCACAAGTTAATTAAGCAAACACGTTTATGTTTGATGAAGGGAGAAGAAAAAAAAACAAAACCTTAATCCCGTAGACCTCAAAACAATCATTATCCACAGGTTCCCAGTACTTTCTGGTAACCATGGTGCCCAATCAGGCGTGGCCTTGGACTCATGGGGTGATAAGCAAGCATATGGCAGGTCCACTGGTGCCACCACCCGCTGCCTCGCAGCCTGAAGGGTGTGTGTGTCTCCCTGGATTAACTTTGTAGCAGGGGATTTAGATCCCTGCAGCAGCCTGGGTCAGGATCTAGCCCAAACACTTCAGACACACCTCCGACCTACTCAGATACACAGTCCTGCTGTCTTGAGTTATTTTGTGTCAATCCACTGTGTTTTGAGGATAACACAGTATTTTAAAAAAAAGGTATCATAAATTATATTTACACGAGAAAATAAGCAAAGACATCTCACTAATCTATCCCCATATCAAAGAAACTCTAAAGGAATAGTCAAGGTGCTTTATTTCTTGCTATTGATTCTCTCCTCACCGAGTGAACGTATATACTGCTGCAACAATCATCTGTAAGACTAATCTGCTCTTGTCTGTATAATGGATGGATTGCAGAGGTCAGCGATATGTTCTACTGTTAACCGACAAACAATGTTTTCAGTTTTCCGTGGTGGTGAAGAACAAACCTGCATCAGCTGCTGTTTGAGCTTCTGGATCTCTGAGATGTTAAGTTCGCTCAGCAGGTCGTCCACGAGGCTGGGCGCAGGATGGAACAACTCTTCCTTCTTGGGCGTGGAGATGCAGTTGTCGTAGGTGAGGGTGTTGGCCAGTTTGGTGAAGCCATTCTCGTATCCTTGGAGAGCCTCGTCGTTGTTAGGTTCAGTGGCGGCATCGTCGCTGAACTTGAGACCATCCAGAGAGATGCTGAGAGGACTGAGGGACAAAAGGTGAGAACAGTGTGTCATTTAGTGTTCTTTCAGTGTATGCTGAGGCCTGTGAGCACCTTCTTTGTGTTCTTTTTACCTGTGATACAGAGTGTCCCCAATGCTCATGTAGTGGGAGAGCTCTTTCCTCAGAGAAGCTTTCAGCTCACGTTCAGTCTTGATGGTCTCCAAGGCCTCACCTAGCTGACGCTCAGCGATCTCTTTCAGTCGGATGGCATCTTCCAGCTGGCTGTTAAGAAACTGAGTATCCTCCTCCAGACGACGGATCTCATGCTTCAAACCCTCAAACTCCACCTGGGCAAGGGAGGAGAGGGAAGACCTTTAATGAGCTCTGTGTTCAGACAGAAATAAAGATAACTAGATGCAGCTCCAGTGAAAATGAGCCGTCAGGCTGGTTTCATGTGTGGAAAACCAGCTGGATCAAAAAGAATGACATTATTCGACATAATGTTAATCAAGAACATATCCATTTAATTTCCCTTTCTAATTAGTTTGAAGTTAATTGGATTTGGGAATCCTTTTTATATTGGATGTCTAAAAATTAGGAGCCACTTTTTGTTTGTTTCATGCCCTCTGTGATGAATATAGAAAACTTAATCCAAGATGACAAGGCCCTATAGAAAGAATTAACAGCTCAAGCATAAAAGCCAGTACCAAATGAAAATATCCTACTTGGAAATTCTGCTCTGTTTTATGTTTGCAGATCTGCAATTATTTTCCTATGCACTCATTTGACTAAACCCAGGAAGTGTGTTTTCTACCATGAAGTGTTAGAATCCCTGGTGTGAAGAAAAATAGCTGTTAAAGAGTCTGTCAAACACTTCTACAACCAGACGGCGGCTCCAGGCAATCGAAAAAAATCAAAGGCAGCTGCTTATCCCTTTGCTGTATCGGGGGATGTTTTTATTATCGTAATTAAATCTGAATATTAAAGTGTCCATGCTTCTTTTGGCGGTCTAATCAGTACAAGATGGACACAGACTGAGCCGATTTGTGGGAGATGGTATAGTACATGTGTTAAAAAAAAAGTACTTGGACGAGACGCCTGAAACTACCAGTTTAATTAAGCCTAAATTAGAAGACTGCATGATGATAACCAGCAGCGAAGGCAAATTTACCAAGCAGGGGATGTTCTGCTCTTATTCTCCTACCCTCCTCATCTTATTTTTAGACTGCAACCCCACCACTCTCACCGTTCACATGATTCAAACTTTGCGCATGTAGAGCTGCAGGATTGCTCTATCCTCACCTGGCTCTGTTTGAGCATGGAGACCTGCTTCTGCAGTGAGATGTTCTCCTCCTCCAGCTCGGTGTAGTCCTGCAGCAGACGAGCCTCGAGGAACTTGTACTCCTTGATGTCGTCACGCAGCTGATTCCTCTGAAACTCCACCATCTGGCTGTTCTGTAGGGCCAAACGAGGTAGACAGAGGGAGAAGAGGAAGAGCTGTCAGTGACCACTATTTCAATCTTGTTTGACTGAGTGTGGGAGAGACGGCGATTGATTGGATGTTGTCGCTTTAGTGTAACCGTTGATGTCACGTTGGCTCTAAATCTTGCTAGATAAGAGAGGGCTTCCATCTGGCCAAACACGTCGTGTATGTGTTTGGTGTGTGCCTGCTCGTGTTTGAGAGGGAGGTGCCAGGTGTCTCTCCAGGCAGTGGGCCACAAGCGCGCCCGTCTGCCAGCTCTGATGGCACCAAAGAGACTGAAGCCTACTTCTCTCTCTCATGGTGACAGGCACTGAATGGCCCAGAAGCACTGTAATGGTCTAATTTTCTAAAGAGGAGTTAGATTAGGTTTGATTCTCTGTACAAGAGGATACAAGGACTAATCAGCACAATTCAGGAAATTGTAGAAATCACAAGTTGTGCAAAAAGTATCTGAATTTCAGTTGGAATTCAAAAAATGAAGACAAATTCATGTTAACATTGTGTTCTCTTAGCAGTTGTTAGAAGCTAGCACTAGTGTTTGTAATATACTGTACAGCGGTCTCTCTCAGGAAAGGCAACATAACAACAACAACAAAACATGAGAGCCCCACAGGACATTTGGGTGGGGGACATCTTAGCCGGCGGCTCTTACAGAAACAGCAGATAAAAGCTCTGAAGTAAGGGGATACTCACTGAAGGAGGGTGGGCCTCACTTATTGAACTGAATAAACAAACATGCACATGTTTCTGTGTACGAAATGTGAGAGAGACGGGGAGAAAGCATATGAAATAGATCTCTGTATTCAGCGCTGTCTCAACTGACCTTGAATGTTCATTTGTGCAAGCGAGCATGTAACTATTAGAGTGTGTGTGCAGATGAATTTGATGGCAAAGCTTCAATCCACACACACACGCACACAGCTAGTGTTGTCTCCTGAACAGGTACAGCATGTGTGTATATTAACGTGTGTGAGACAGTAAGAGAAGAATGGCAGTCTTTCTATCTACAATAAGGTTAGGATTTGCGTGTGTGTGTTGCATGTCTTTCCCTCAGGAGAGTTGGCAGAGATAACCTAATACCAGAGGGACAATTAGCCTCCCAATCCCTTGCCAGATGGCCCCTTCCTCTCTGCTCTCAGATCATTTCAACGACCACAGGAAATCAATCCTGAAAGGCTTTCACTTTGCGGACTCTCTCATATCACCACTGCCTTGAGACTGAATATACATCTGTAATATTAATTATTGAAATAGAGTGGGTAATAAGCTGATGGTGACACGTGGTTAGAAACACCTTACTAGAAGATCATTTGTTTGATCAGTGATGTGCTCAGACCCCTTTAAAAGCAATTTCCCAGTCACACACTATCCATAATTAAGTACAGCACTACATAGTAACAGCTTCAGTAATAAAAAATAATTCACGCTCCAAAATATCCAACTAATGTGACTCAGGAGACTATCACGCAACAAAAAACAATTTGTTTTTGTTACTCTCTGTAATTTGAATTTACTCGCTTATTTGGCTTGCTGAGAGAGGAATTCACAGACAAAAATGATGTTGCTAAATCCCCACTGATAAAGAGTACATTCTCCTCATTTGCTGTGTGTAATAATCAATCATTATGTGCAGAGCTTAGCTGAGGCTGATGTTTGAAGGTGCATTAATATTTATCAGGGTTTTGCGCATGTCTAATGAGTGTGGGTGTTTGCTGTGCGAAAGCCCTGATGTTGGTGCATTACTGCATAATGCATGAGCTTACAATACAGATCAGTCCTACCACTAAGCCTCTATATAGTGGTCCTGACTTCTGAGAGAGACCTGAATTAAAGCAAAAATGAAAAAAAAAAAAAAAGAACTGAAATCAGTCAAACCATTAATAGATTCAGATACTGTAGTTGTCAGTTTCAGAGTATCAAACAACAAAAACACAATTATTTAATAAGGATCTTCAGCATAATCATCATATTGCTGCAGTAATCTCTTGTTTTTAACTAAACAAAGCTGTGCCAGCTGGTTATTCAGGTCTTTTCCTGTCCTGCCTCAGCTGGAGGGTCAGCGCTGTTTGCTCCCGATGAATACAGACCGCCACTGAACCTGATTAAGGTCCTCCTCCAATCTGATTACAATGCATACCAGGACCTTGACCTTTCACCTTGCTTCCACATCCTCCGCTACAGTGAGCCTCTCAGAGACTGGGGGGCGGGGTTACACTGCCCTGCTGCCTGACAGAAGTTGGTTTAAGTAAACTCATCAGGGTTTGCGGTGGCCATGTGTGTTCCTGCTATAAAGTGTTGCTATAAAGTGTGAATAACATTTAATCAGACAAGGAGCACACGTCTCTCCTGGGAATGTTTGTGATACATTTTAATAATGTGTGTGTGTGGCTGGTTAGATACTAGGGTGTGGGGTCATCTGAAGTGCCACCAACAGAGCTTCAGTGAGAAGCCTTTCATGACTATAGGCCTGTTATGTGTGGTTAGTGATTACCCCCCTGCCTGCTGTCACTTCAGGTGACATCTGAACAGCTGCTTGAATACGCCCACACTCCACACACATACAGACAAATGTGACACTTACATGCAAAGCGGGTGGCAGTAAAAACACCAAGTTGTACAGCCATACAAAAAACTTGCAGGATAGGTGTGACCTATTAGAGGTTTAAAAAGCATAGTGAGGACTAGTGCATGCATGTGTATATGCATGATAAAGCTTATGAGTAGTTTTTTTGCTTTAATGAACCCTCTGTGGGTCATACAGTGATGCAAAATGTCACGAGAGCAGACATTTTTGTGGGTCAGAGCTTCTTACTGTATGAACTCTCACTTTCACCTCTGAAGCTCTCTTTTTCACTATTAAACTGTTTTTCACAGAACAGTGGGGCTGAGCCTGCTTAAATCTCACTAAAGCTCTGAGTAATTTCTCCATGTGTTTGAGCCGCTATAACCTCTACTTCTCAATCACTTCATCACCCAGCCAAGGTGGTTAAGTTTCAGGCTTAACACAAGTGTAGATTAGGAATGTCTTAATGCTTTGTTAAAGGCTCTGCTCGGTTCTTAATAACTCCAGAGAAGCCAACTTGCATTACTGCAAAATCCATACTTACTAACTTCTTACCCCCCTGGTTTGGTTCCCTTGAAAGTGTTGCCCAGACTTCCAGATGGCACAAGACTATATTATTGATATAATAGCACAGACAGGCTCAATATTAATATATTTTTTTATCGTCTCTCTTGCACTCTCACTCCGTTGACCTCCATTTCCCTCCTGCTCGCTTTGCACTTCAGTAAAGATTTCTCCCACCAAATTACTATTCCTACAAAGTGCAGAGTTCCCAGATGGTATGACACCAAGTGCAGGTCAATACTGCTTTAAAAAAAAAAAACAACAAAAAAAAACAACCTTTCTCTGCTTCTCTTTCTAACACCACTGACCTCCATTTTGCCATTTCACCAACATCACTGCTCTCATTTTCCCCAACCCCCACCTCCCCTCTCTCCTCCGAGTGCATCAGTGTGCTTTTAGAGGCCATGTATCAGTCACAGTTGCATTCCTTCCTCATACTGAGCTTTTGTTCCATCATATGCATCTATCAGATAAAAAGACGTGGACATGGGCAGCCATGTTTCACTTCTGCTTGTAGATCTTTAGGGATATTGTGCTCCAGACTTCAGCGAGCTGATAAAATAACTTTATATGTCCTGTAGGCTCTGCAGCACGTCAAGGTCACATCAGCCCAAGTTAAATCTAACTACCAAGCAGAGGCCATCCCAGGAGGATTACCTTCCGGAGAGACGAGAAATGAATCACAGATACAGCACATCTCAACCCCCCCAGTATAGTTTTAGACACGAAGCTCAGGGGCCTACTGCTACTGTCAGAGTCGAGAATGTGGGTGAAAGCAGATCTGCTTTCATCCTCCTCTTCGCTGCAAGCAATTGTCATTCTCTTCAGCCTACCCAAACTCCGTTAGGGAGAGAAAACAGTCAAGGTCGCACTTTTCAATGAGACAAAATATAAAAAGTGAAAGGAACCTTATGAGTGCATGAAAAGCCCACAGGGTGATAGTGTGCCTGTGTGCACTTAACAGTGAATTAGAGATTGAAATGTGCACGAGCACGTTTACACCCATTAGTTTAAGTGAATGTGTAGGCCTGTTTGTATGTGTTGTTGATTTATTGGGATCTATTGATCCGGCATGGAAAACCTCTTTGGTGCTGTGAGCCAGGGGTTTAAATCAAGAATGACACACTTTGAGTGCTTCCTTAAAGCTGATACCAAAAGACAAACATTATTAGAGATCAATGGCAAATCTATTAAATGTATTTTAGAGACGCACCCCTCTTAAGAGCTAAAAATACTGTGAGACATGTGGCGCATGAGGCAGTTAGGAGCAGGATTAGGTGATGTTGGCTGTGGCCAGATAACCCAGATAACATCTGGAGGCTTTAGAGTAGGTTATGGGTCACTCGTAACAGCAGTAGTAACAATGGCTGGTGCAAAATTAGAATTATATTCCTCTGCTGTGTCAGTTAGTCTTTTTCTTAAGATACCAATTTTTCAAACTTTTCTCCGTTTGTCTTTCTATCCTGCCCCCTCCCACCAACTAGCACAGGACAGGAGGTGATCTGTCTTTGCATTGGTGTCATAAGGCAGTCGACATCAACACCCCAGAGCCCTCTAAGAGTTTTATTACATCAGCCTCACGTCAGACGACAACAAGGACTAAAGAGCAGCCCTCTTTGGATCCCTCTAACCACTCAATAATCAAGGTAAAGCTTGCCGTGACTCTGCTCTCATGTGCATCTGCTCCACTATTCTGCCACTGAAAACCTGCAGCCTTGCACTCCAATTTCTTTTGATTGCAATAACAATGGCCTTCCTCTCAATTAGCTTAAACTTCTGCCCTACTATGCCCTTTTAAACTCATCCCATCGATGCAGATACCTCCCTCTCTCAATCCCCCACTTCTCTGTTAGGTGTTTAATCCAGCCAATTGAAACAGCACTTAAATTAAGGGTGGCAGCCTAATGTCTGACAGCTCCATCCACGGTGTCGATGAGGTGGAAAAACCAATCATGTTTAACATTTGAATGGCTTCCACATTATGGCGATTGACAAAAAGCATGACACCATAATTTATGTGTCTGTGAGGGGAAAATGGTCAGAACATGTGAATTATTTCAGTGACAGTTGTTCATAAATGGAGGGAAGGCAACAGTTACTGTGTCAACACGACATCCAAAGTGATGCAAATGTAGAAAGAAGTACAGCAAGCAGTTGTGTGGTGATGCTAAGGTGGAAACACATTCCATTTTGTGAATGGAGAGTAAAGATAGACTGAATTACACCGATAACATTTCTCAGCGTTTTTATCTTTGGATTTGCTTGATAATTTCCTAAGAGGCAGGCAATGGGGATTCCCCATTGTGTGACGATAATGGCAGCCGTCACTGAAGGCACATTTCTCTCAAGACATGAGACTGAATTTAATGAAGTCATGCCTATTAGAGTGCGCCTCCTTACAATGTTACTGGCTCTTTGTGGAGGTTTAATCCTGTAGACTGCACCGTAGCAGTGAAATATGTCTTATCAGTGCTTGGGGCTAACACTCGAGTCTTAGGCATGAGAGACTGCCTGGGAGGTTTGAATGCGACGAAAGCATTTAGCTGAAATGCTGTAACTAAATGGTTGTGAATTAACCGGCCTGTGCAGAGACAAAAGCCATTTACACCGAGTGAAGCTTCCAGAATTCCAGGAATTGTGGAATGATGACATTATCTAGTGATTGATTTGTGAACAACAGTCAAATTACATTTTGTAAGCCTTTCTGCAAGCCTTCTTTCAGCTGCAGCGATGCCATGAAAGAGCTCACCATAAATACATTGTAACTTTACAGAGGAACCTTGTAGATATGCAGGTGCGAAGAAAAACTCACTTGCAACCAAACACAAAAGGCAATAGTTACAGCCCAACTGTCAGTTGCATTTCATGGTGAAATTGAGTCATCCAATCATCCTCCTGACTCAATATGATTAACCCGTGCTGTCCCAGAAAAGCAGCACCGTCCACCAATGGTGCTGAACTTACTCTCATTAAGCCCATCTCCTTCTCTAACGGATTGTAGGCCTCCCCTTTCTTTCGTACCATTCTCATCATTTCCTAGTGCCCCCCCCCCCCCCGCTCTCTCCCTGCTTGAGCTTTTGGGCTAATTTGAAACCCAGGAGACAAAGGCCTCTTTCAGTCCTGTCAGTCTGGTCACAATGCCAGCCTCAGTGCCCAGGCTCCCTCCATTTGCCTGCCACACACACTCCTCCTAGCATCCACGGAAGTACCATTAGAATGGTGTCATTATCTCTCATACATGGGGCGATTTACACCCCAGCCCCTTTTATCTAGCCAATTAGAGCTGGCTAGGGCCCATGGCGCTGCATCAGGGTGTTTATAATGGGAATGGCACCTGCAGAAAGGCCACCATGCAGGCCACCAGTGCAACACCAGTTTCACCAAAGCTGTAGATCAGATATGCAGCAAACATTGTATTCCCTTTTCTATCAAATGTTATAATAGCGATATAAGTAAATAACCTCAGGTTTAACCTCAGGGATTTAAGAGGCATGATGTCTTTGTAAAAAGTTATCATGTTCAAGTTGACTCAGGCAGTAAAGTTTTATACAGGGGAACTCATGTTCTGTTTTTTAAACATGTCTGGTGAGGCACATCTGGTTTCCATAATACCCAACTTATACCAACTTAGACGAAGAGCTGAGCAGCAGCTGACCTAATTATAGTGGAATTTGGAGTTTTACAGAATTTAAGTCGTTGTGAGGGAAGTGCCATTTTTAAGTCTTTTTCACTAATCTCAGTAAAAAACGCTGCTGACATCTGTCTCAAGCAGTGACTCACAGAAAACAGCAGTGACTCCTGCAGCTCAGGAAGAGAGCCCGTTTTTAACTGGCCCATAATAACAGAACACTGATATTTTAACACCAAAATGCAGCTGTGGTAAAGTGTTGTAGGAACCAAAGACATACAGAAAATGGAGCTCCTTCCTGGTACTGTATGTGATGTACCATGCACCTACCTTGAGCTATGAGTGTCAAATAAATCAAGTTAAATTTAGCATGAGTAGTCCGTTTCTTCTCTCCTCATATAGCCAAACCCCTAAAACAAGTTGCTACTTCAAACCCCCCTCGTTATCATTCTAGTGAGAGCTTCCCTCTGCCCTCCTGTCAGACTCTGTTCATCTCTTTTCATCCCTTTAGGTCTCCCTGTCTTTGTGTCAAACAGGCTTCCTCAAAGCTATATTCATCCCTCATATCAGTGTGATTTCAACCTGTTAATTCAATCTCATCACCAGCCCCACCACACATGCAGGGCCATTGGCAAAGACACACAACCCACGCTCTGCACTGCACTCGTCTCTTCTAATGAGGTCAATTAGCCATGGGTTTATGTAAATAGAAGCAGTGAAGAGGTCAGACATTGTCCAAAGTGGGGCACAGACAATAAAAGGTTTGCATTATGATTGTTAGGGAAGCTTAAGAGAGTAGATAATATGGAAATGAAAGTTTGCTGGAATGTGTAAAGGTTATGCTCCAATTTAGGGAAATGGCTTGGTCGTACTTCTGAAAAACAGATTTCGGTTAATAGAAGGCTGATCTAGTCTGAGGTGAGTTTTTATAATGACACATGTCACTAATGCAACAGCTGGGGCAACAGGTTAAGCACTATTGTCATACAATGGTCCACACACATTTTAGATATGATTCATTATTTATGTAGGATGATGCCATATTTTGTTATAGGGCATGTTTCCCATGGCCTCAGTGTTTTTCTTCTATCTGTAATTATAACTCCACCCTGCACAACAGCAGGGGTGGAGAACATCACATTAGGCTTGAAGGCAAGGTGTTGCTTCAATCAGCCTGGTCTCCGTCCTACAGTCATTACAGAATGGTCTTGTCTTAGCATGTAAAAACACACCAGTCGTTGACTCTGCAATCACACCCTAAATAATACAGGCTTGGACAGCAATATTAAAAGTATCAGAGGTAACCGATTGTAGGTGCAGTAATTATGCGCTACAACCTTTGGACCAGAGGACAACTCTGGAATTCTTTGCACCCAATAAAAAGTGAAAAGCTGTATGCCCCCAGTTTCCTCATTGGCTCAACTATGCAGGGTTTGAGATTGATCAGTGATGAATATCTGTTATGTTTTCTACAGCTTCAGACAGACAAATAGCATCAGACGATAGTGTCAGCAAACACACCCGTTGTTCTCAGTGGCTGCAGGCAAACGAGAGCA
This sequence comes from Maccullochella peelii, assembly GCA_002120245.1. Lineage (NCBI taxonomy): Eukaryota > Metazoa > Chordata > Actinopteri > Centrarchiformes > Percichthyidae > Maccullochella > Maccullochella peelii. The sequence goes on from LKNJ01001021.1 coordinate 30,054, forward strand.
GACAACGCTCTGCTTCAACTCAGAAGTGAGTTCTTTTTAAGCATTGACGCAGGGAAAATACCACCACAATACAATGTCTTCGGATGAACAGTAATATTCTTTGAAGTGACTTTACCCAGTCCTCGTGTTGATGTTTCAAACATCATATGTGCAGTGTATGTTAGTAACATCCTATGATACATATCCAGCTGACTGAATTGAACAGATTCAATTGTAACCCCCTTTTCAAACGAGGAATAGTTATAATTCTGGTTGTGTATCCACCACTCTTACCTCTCTCATCTCTTGGGAGATAGTGTTCAGGCGTTCATTCTCAGACTGGGTGTTGGTGAGGATGTTGCGTGTCTGGCGGAGCTCCGTCTGCAGCTCCAGGACCTTCTGCTCGTAGTAGGCCTCCTTACAGGCCGACTCCTGGATAAGAGACTCCTCACGGCTCTCCCCATCCGCTGCCACCTTCCTGTGGTTGGAGTAGGCTTGTCCAAAGGCCTGGAGTTACAGTAAAGGAGGAAAAGAGTGGTTGGTTAGAAGCTATAGTGATACAAAATATGGGAGGATTTGTTGTAAATTCATTGTTAATACTATTTAGTGGCCAAACTAGAGATATAAATCAGGGGATGAAGCATTAACTGGTTATTAAAATGTTGAATATCAGGATTGTAAATGACAAAAGTTTGCTTTGTTATTCAGTCATTTTAAAGTGACACTAATCTGTACTACTGTGGTTCAGCTGGGGACTGGGGCTCAAAAACCTCCCAAACTACTGCCGTTGCCCCGTAGAGATAATCAGTTAGGCTCCATCTGGGCTGCATCATCCCGTCTTCCCCCTTGTTCCCCCATCTCTCCCCTCCCTTACCCGCAGGACGTCGGCCTCCCCTGCACGTGTTTTGCAGTGACTTCACAGATGGAAAAACCAAACAGGAAAAGTAGAGCAAATGAACTATTGTCTGGGTGAGCATGAGAAGCCTGTATTCTAATGCTCTTAATACCTTACGAGAGTACGGGAAGGTCAGTAGATATTATTTGATTTTTACGGATTGCCAGGGGGACTGAAGTTTATGAAGATTAAATTGATTAAATAAACTGTGGAAGACGAAGGCTAAGGCTTCTACTGTCTGTAGGGGAATATTCTCAGTTGAAAGGCTGAGAACAGTCATGTAGTTTGACTGAGCAATATGAAAGACTGTTTCACTATTAGTGCTGCCTTCATTTTGACCTTAATTCGTTAATGGCCTGCAAGGGAGCAAAATATGAACAGAGGGACAAACAGAGACAGAGAGTGAGATCTTAACTGCAGAGCAATCTGGGTTAGGCTACTCGCTACCTTATAATAATATAATAAAAATAATCATCCCCCTGATTACAGATTTCATTTCCAATCCTGTAACCACCAGCGATCTGATGGAAATTCTGAATCTCATCTCGCCGGCAGGCAGTAAGAAATCACCTGAGGCACTGAATCTGACCGTGTTAGCAGCTGTAGTGCACGCCCTCTTCTCTCTGACCTGCTACCCGCCCTTCACGTCTGCATGTGACTGGCTGCTGCAGGATTTTCTGTTTGACTGTGTATCATATTAATCCCAGTAATTCCTTTAGAGAAAGTAAAATCTGGAAATTTGCATTAGTCGAACTGGCCTACTTGCAGGACTTAGACAAATATGTGATTGTAATTTAATGGGTTACAGAAGTGCATGTCTCGTGCAGAATAACTCTCTCATTCCAGGAAAGATGACGATCCAATCTGGGAGATAGCAATCCTGAACAGATATACTCTCACACTGGGGCACAATATGCTTTATTTAGAAGCAACAGCAGTTTGAAATGGTGCTAACTTTGTCAGTAACATGAGAAACCTCATCCGTACACTTCCTATGAGCAAACCTCTTCACAAACAACCGCATATTAGCACATACCTGATTGAAAAGAAGCTAAAGAATGTCACAAGACCTTTTCACTTTTACAGATGAACTGATATCTGCCAACATTTTCAAACCAGTTATAGTAGATCAAATACCGACAGAGCAAACACACTAGAGCTGAAATTAGATGATTAATCAAGTGACAGAAAAAATAAACTGGAAACTATTTTGAGTACTGATTATAAATAGAAGTTATTTTTCAAGCAAAAATGCCAAATATTGCCTAGTTTCAGCTTATGAACTGTGAGGATTTGCTGCTGTTCTTTGTATTATGTGATAGATATCTTGGGGTTTTTGGACTCTTGGTCAGCAAACAAGCAATTTGATGACCTTGGGTTTAAGGAAAACAGTGAAGGGCGTTTTTCACTATTTTCTGATATTCCACACATTGACTGGCCCACCTGCATTTAGTATAGAACTGCTACATAAGATCTACATACATACCTCTTCAAATAAGAAAAAAAAAAAGCTAGTAATCATGGAGTCATATGGAGCCTTTGTGCTTCAGTAATTTTACAACCAAGGTTCACATATCTTTTTATTGACAACCAACATATCTGTCAACTAATATCAGCCACTCTAGATAAGAGTATCTGTTAAATAACTCAACTAATACCTTCCACATCAATTCCCTCCGCTACAAAAAATAAAAATAAAAAATCACATCATCAATCAGCAGGAAATTATATTTGATTAGAAAGAGACAGGATTAACCCAATCAGAAACCAGGGGAATCCCATCATTATAATCTTGGCGCATGGGGGATATCAAAGGGGCTCCAATCAATCCAATCTAAGAGGTCTGTCCTTCAAACATAAAGTAGAGCCCCTAGTCAAAACCCACTGACCCAAGCCCTTTAATCTCAACTCACCAAGCATGGGTTTGGGCTACTTTTAGGGGAGGGTAAATTGGGGATGCACGCGACCAAGCCTACAATCCCACAGTAAGCTGCCCACCCAATTTATAATTCATCTTTAGCTTGCCATATGTTGTAGTTTGTTTTTTTACATTGGACATTTGAGCATGGATTATTAATCTCTTGTAAAACTAATCAAAGGCAGGTCTTTAGTCATTAGCACGCTGTCTGGACTGGATTTCCTCACAGATTTTCCGTGTAGAAGCCTATGGCTGACATTATGATGCTACATATGGAAAAGTCAATAATTTAAGAGATTTAACCCTCTACAGAATCCAATCTCTGATTCCAGATGAGATTCACAGATATACTGTGGGCTGCCACGAGTACAAAGTACATAATCTTTGTGATCAAAAGCACCATGTGACTGAGGAGTTGATAAAATGAGACCAGTCACCTCTGATCTTAGTTCTTCTTTTCCTCAGCTGTCAGAATTATTTTCATTACTTCCTCATACATTGCTTACACCATAACAGCGGATATGACTCTAGACATAGGATTAGCACATGGAAACCTTCAAAGGTATAAATAAAGACTCTAGCATGGGTGCATGTATCCAGACTAATTTAAGGACCCCGTTGCTATGCCAGCATTATTTGTTTTTGGTGAAGCCTATATCAAAACACTGGTTTCTCTGGTAATGAGGTTTATTTTATACCCAGGGTGTTAAACTCAATATGCCATGTGTAGGTTCATCTTTCAGCAAAACAAACGTTGCTGGCGTTCCTTGACAGGAAAGTCTTGGATTTAATAAACACTGCTTGAGTGTTTGTGTTCAAAACACGTTGGAACGGGAATAATCGTTGCATTGTCCTCTAATCTGACCAAAGACACAGCCTCCAGACGCAAAGTCCACTGATTAGAAGGTGAGACAAATCAGGACTCAATGGTCACACGTTTTGCTATGTGATCCCAGTTCAGTAATAGAGGGGAAATGCTAAACACTGGGTCCTGAAGGCTACTGCCCTGCTTCTAAAGTTCAACACCTTACATGGTATTAAAGCAGATAGAATATAGGTCACAGAGTTCACTCCGGTTTTCCCAGCTCAGATCAGAGCCCAGATCAGAGAAGCATGCACAGGAGGCTGTGCATGCTTCTCTGATCCTGTGAGTCAAGATCACAAGGGAGATGGGCTTTGGGTCTCTGACAGGAAACAAACAGTTCAATACTTTCAGTCTCAGAGGCCCTGTGGAGCTGAAGGAAACCAAATCTAAAATTCTATTCTTTTGTAACGCTAGCAGAGAATAGTGTTTCTGTGGCATAAAGTGAGAATAGAGTGCGGACAAAGATGTCTCCAGATGTATGGTTACTGCAGACCCTCTGGAGCGGACAATAAAACCAAGGGTACATTCAAGTTAATGCACACACACACAGGGCTGGATTTAAGTAAGAGGCCAGGAGTATTTCAATCAATACTAGTGAGTCCTCTTGAAAACCCCTGCATTAGGACCAAAACCCAATTAGAAAACTCTCTGGATTTGGATCCAATTCTCCAGATATAATCATCTCACTGTTAAAGTTTCCATTTATCCCCATGTGGTCTCACAGCTGGGATCTAATAGGGAAGTAAAGCTTGCTGCACAAAGACCTGGAGGAGAGGGGCAGACAGAAAGAAATGGAGATATGGAAACAGGATAAGACAGAGAGAGGAGTCAGACAGCTTCTTTGTTGCCGAGCCAGATTGAAAGAAGCTGCACCTTCCATTCGTGCAATTGGTATAGTAAAGGAGTGAACCTTTGCTTAGCTGTAGGTAGGTTGCTACATCCTCAATATGAGATAAAAGACATGCACAAACACAAACTCGGAGACAAGGGCTGACAAAACCTGGAGGAGAGTAAAAACTGAATTCCAGATCCATAAAGACTGGCAGTAAACATGTCAGTGAGATGGCTTCCCTTAGCCAAACAGATTTTGAGGCATAATGCTGACATGACAATGTCACTAGATGATGCCACATAGGGCACAGAAGGACATGCCTACTGTGCAATACCAGCAGACACAACCTCGAGATGCAGAAATGGGACCAGAGTGTGGACCAGAGTGGGCTGATGTTGAGCTGAGAGGTTCAGTTTCTTCAACAACATTCTTGGGCTATGACAGAGACAGTCTCTGATGAATGCTGAACAATAACGTTGTGTCATTTCGATCAGTTTAGTTACTCATACAGATGGCCAGAGTGCTGGGGTTGACCCTGGATGCCAAAGCAGTGTTCCATTAACACTGAAGGCCAGTCAGTGTTAGTCATTGTAGGTTTATGCGGAGGAAGAGAGGCGGAGCAGGAAGAAAAAAAACACACTGAATGGATTCTCCTGCCTCGTGAGACACAGCTCACGTGGAATCACTGTTTAGGATGATAAACAGAGACATGCTCTCTTTCTCCCTTTCCATGTCTATTCACAGGCCACTTTGACTTTGAAGGGACAGATTGCTTCGAGGTGCGTGTTGATCTGTATTTAGCTGTCCACTATCAACTGTTAATAATAATACAGTTCTCTTGGGGCATGACATTAAAAAGGCATCTGGCGAACCAGTGGCTTCCTGCAGCACTGCAGGTGGACCCACTATTCTACACCAAGCAGCCTCACTACACTATATTTCATTTATTTCTTTAGGACATAATAGCTCACTGTGTTATTTCTGAACCAACAGATTAGTGTGATTAGTGCAAGTTATGACAAAGCCAATGACACTTTCTATAATGAGTAACAGAGAAGCTAATTATTTAGGTGAGACTTTACTCTTCATTTGGGGTGTGATGGAAATGGAAAAGACAGGGATTCGCCTTCATCCCTTGACAAATCCGTGGAGGATATGATTAACTCACCACTGCTTTGAATTCTCTCCTTCTTGCTTTACTGACAGTTTCTCTACATATCAGCAACTCCAAATTTGGACCTTTCAAGCAGGGATTTTTTATGACAAAATTCTAAGAGGAGTAATTATAATATGTAGAAGAAACTATCATATTTAAAAGGAAAAAAGGGTGAGAGAAATGCGAAGGAGGGAGGCAGAGATATTAGCTGTTGCCTGGCATAGAGCCACATTGATTCACTGAATTGCAAACAGCCATTGGGCTATTATTCACACATAGGCCTCAACAATTTCACATACACACATTTCCAATTTTCCCAGTGTGCCCTGCAGTCAGCCATACTGCAGCACCTGGTACTCCAGCCGTGTTGAGGCTTGCTCTCCCTTCTGAGATAAAGGAGGAAGAGGCGAGTGTTCGAAGCCTTGCAGGGGTCCCGGCAGTACTGTATGGAACTCGTGCTGTCAACATACACAGGATGCACTGCATGCCAAAGGCAAACAATACACTACAGAGAATATCTGTAGTGTTCTCTAACCTCTGAAAAAAATCAGATGTTAGAGAAACCCACATGTGAGTTTGTGAGACACACATTTCCTTGAAAAGAAATAATTTTGCCTCAAGTAGACTGGCTGAACATTATACTCTCATCATGAGACTTGTAGGGTATGAACCTCCTAAAAGCAACCACAAAAATCTGTGCCAGATTGTGGATCTCCTGAGTTTCAGAGCAGGACAGAGAAAGAGAGAACACCAGAGGGGATGGAGCCACTGGGAGAAGGTAGATACATGCACTGAATGTATACACATGTACATAGACACAGATCTCTACGAATGAGCGATGTACTAATCAGACTCATGAGGTCCTTTACACGCCTAACTGAAGAAGTCGTCCTTAACCATAAAAAAATATCAGAATAGCCTAATTGGGCTGCAGGAGCTCAGTGATGTAAAATCTCTCCCTGCTCACATCAGGGTGTAATGATTAAGCGCTAGTTAGCACTTTCACAAGATCTGGCTGGGGAAAACTACATTTCATATTTTATTCTGACTTCACATGGGCCACTAATCTGAAGTCCACATCAGAGATTCTGTGTGAAGTCAGTCTTTGGTCAGATCAGACCTAATGTTCAGACATGCTGCTAATCTATATTCATCATATGTCTAGAAAGACAGGAGTGCCAAGAAAATATATCTCCTTTATAAAAAGGTGCAAACACCTGCAAAAGGAGGACAACCAAGCCCCACACTACCATTACATTGTCTGTGTCAGACTGAAGGCTCTATACTGTGGGTGTTCACGCACTGGCTCCTGTGTTATTACAGGGTCAACACAGTCATTATGCCCCTGGCAGTGAGCTGGCAGTGAGGGTCTGAACATAGTTTATTTAGCCTTCAGTGTATATGATATACGTTGAAGGCAGCTTTTACATGTTATAGGTAGCATAATGAGAAAATCTCATTTTCTAAGCTTAAAACAAACCATGTTCCACTATCAAAAATTACAGAAAAAGCTGATTTTGGTGGGGTTAAGTGTTTCTTAAGAAGGTTTGTCTTGACTCGAGTAACTGTTTTTGTTTCGCTCTCCTATGACACAATGAAAAATTGTCTGTTCTGTCTTGTACAATAGAGAGATGAACCACAAGGTATTTAACTATACATTTGTCTTCGGTATTTAATCTTAGCAGTCAATTAATCACAAGGAAGCATCTGTTTATCCCTGGCTGTTTATTGGGTCTATTGTTTGGCTGCTAAATCTGCCACAGATTGGAGGAAAAAGCCCGTCTCTCAAGGGAGAGCACAGATTCAATAGATCTGATATATTGCACCACCATAACAGTGTCCAGGCTGGAGTCTGGGTTCTTTATCATCGTTCATATCATGGCAATGTTCTATACTAGCTCCAGCACTGGGCATTCACAACTCCAAACATTTGCAATGCAAAGACAGCCTTATCTGTGCCTGCCTGTAGTCAGACTGTCAGTTCCCCTTTCTGCCTGACGCACTGTGTTTGGATGAGATCTCCCAGGTCCACGCGCCTGCACCCCAGGGGAACAGCCGTCGTTATGGTTACTATGTCAATTACACTGACAGAGCAAGAGGCGGTCAGTAGAGGCAGGGCAGGAGGATGCCACCGACACAGATGGCTGTTTCAGAGCTCAGCCTAGCACAGCTTGCACTCCTCCCTCTTTCTCTGGCAGCAGTCCTTACCCGTGTCCCATGCCTCTCCAGTTTGAGATTTGGTTGCACAAAGAGCATGTTGGTCTGAGGCTGGTTTGAAGTTTGTTTTAAAAAAAATTTTTTTTGCTCTTTGCTATCTGGCTAAGCCTACATCATAGTAAACAAGAAGTGAATCAGACCGAGTCTCTATTTAGTGTGCATTTCAGCACATTTCCCAAAAAGACACTGCTCCCTGTGGAGCCTTTACATATGACTTCCACGGCTGAACAGCCTCTTGTTGTTACTGACATAAATGACAGCGGAGGGGAGCAGCTGGGGCCACAGCTGGGGCCAGTCACACACACACAAACGCATACATTTGTGAACTCAGACACACACACACACACACACACACACACGATTACATTTTCTTCAAAATTCCAAAGTCAGGTTGGCAGGAAGAAAGGGGAAGGTGAAGTAGAGACTGAATCTATTTGTTTGTGTATTTGTTCACTTGTTAGTGAAGACCAAACCCCTAGCCTGCTGCCATTTAACCTTACCAATAATAATATATTAGATTAATGCTGTATATATGAGACCCTAATGCATTTTCCTTCCTCATCCATTATTGAAGAGACATGTCTAATCAATAAGGGTGAAGCATTGACAGGATGGGGGAGGGACGGCAGAAACTCAAATTGCCTTCTTCCTGGGGTTTTCCATCTAAGGTGCATCATATGTTGTCAATTTGAATGCAACTATTCATCACTCCTGATGTACTCTGTCAAATTTTCCACCACTCCACTCACTCAGGCTAAAATTATCTCCCAATCTCTTCTATGTGCTGTCCCTAACTCTCCTCTCCCAGCTCTCCATTCACCCAAACCCAGAAGATGGTCTCTTGAGCAGGTCCTGCCCTTGCTCCCGGGCCAGTCAGAGACTAATGACCTCCCTTCCCCATTTGCAGTAATTAAATCCTGTATGTGACTGTGTGTGCGCACGGTCTCTCGACCAGTGAGGTTAAATCTTGGGTCGAAGTGGCAAGGCTTCCATATAAGGCCATGTCAGTTTGTAAAGAATAAGGTGGGGGCTCAGTAGCCTCACCCGCACTGCGCTCACAATAGATCATATCTGTGTGCAAATAAAGTACTGAAGGTTAAATAGAAAACAGTATCTGAATACAGCAGACAAATGATTGTCTTTGGTTTGCATTTACACAAGAGGTTCTTTCATTCCATGTTCAAAAAATACTTAGTCAACTCCACAATACCTATACCTCTCTCCAACAACAGAGCATTCAAGTGAAACAATGAAAAAAGATGAAAGATAAGCCAAAACACAATGCCCTTAAGTCAATGCTGAACAAATGCTGGAAAACAGCCTAGTGCTCTTTCATGAGATACATATTTATAAAGCTATGTTTGTACCAAAAAAATGTGTTGGTTATTCTCCATTTGAAGTCCCAGCACTTTAAACCCATTAAGCCAGCTGATAGAGGAACCCCTATTCTTTTCCCATCTAAAAAGAGAGAGCTGGTTCCCACAGGAAACCCAGGCATTGCCTGGTGCCACTCCCATTCAAACATCTCTCCCTTTCTCTGTCTGCTATCTCCATTTCTCAAGGACCCCTGAGAGAATGGCACACATCCAATTAAAACCCCTCCTCTCCTTGCTCCCTCTGAGCCTAAACTCTAATGTTGTTATTGCTGTACAGGCAGCCCCCTTCCTGACTATAAAACTCTCATCTCCCCTCCCGTTTTCCCCTTTTCTATTCCAAATTCCTCCCTCTCTTTCCCCTGTTCAACCATGCCTGAGGGTTTCAAAGCGTGGGTTCCATGACACTTGCGTATGACACACTGCGACAGGGGGACCCAGACCCACTAGCCTATTTACAATGGGACCCTGGGGAAGGAAGAGGAGAGGAGGATGGTGGTGGGAAGTGGGTATGGAGTGAGTATAGAGAGAATGTAGACATACTGCTGTTCTCTGATTGCACCATGGTGTTGAAGTTAAAAAGGACCCCCAGGGCAAAGGGACAACCCTTTGAAATTGGGTTTGCTAATGTTTGAATAGATGGCCTATTAAACGAGGAGATGCTCCTTTGAATCTGCTGTGTGGTTTAATTAATTTAGGTGAGGTGGGAGGCACAACTCTGCCAGTCAGGAAATAATTGAGATGAGCGGACTATGTAGAATTTCAGAGGAACCAGAGAGGGGGTGTGCCAGAATTAACTCATGTAAACAGAGAACACTGTTGACATTTCATCCCTGATGTCTTCATGTACTGTACCAAACCACAGAAGGCCCAGGGACAAACTGCAGAGAAGAAACTGCACAACAAAACTCCTCTTTAGTTGGAGGATATGGGTGGGGGCAAGTCATACCCTTTGGCTATGTGTGCATGTGTGTGTATATCTAGGGATGGGGTTGGGCACCCACCATCTGTCTATTTATAGTATACTCTTTGTATATGCTAATAAGTGTGGAGTGTTTCACCCCTATCTCATATCTTTTGTTTCTCTAGGGATGTTCCCTTTCAGCTCAAGGCAAAAGAAATACCCCTATAGGGGGAAAACCTCAATATGCTCTACGTGTGTCAAAGCCCAGAAAAGTAAAGCGTCCCACAATATGGGGAAACGTGTGATATAAGGGCGTTTTCACACCAAACCTGTTTGGTTCTCTTAAAACGAACCCTGGTGCGTTTGCCCGGTTAGTGCGGTTTGTCTGGGCAGGTGTGAACACAGTAATTGCACTCGGGTGCGGACCAAAACAACCAAACGAACTCTGGAGTGGTTTATTTGTGGTGGGAATGTGATCCGACCTCAATCCGACCCAACTACCAGGTGTACTCCACAAGTCTGAGCTAAACGGCTCCTGTTGCCAGATGAGCTTCGCATTCTGTGATGTGGCAGAGCACGCAAACTGTTTGTTAGTAGCAGTTAGAGTAAGAAGAGAACGAACCAGCAATGTTTCTTTCACAGAAATATGCACTAGTCCAGAACACAGTATTTACTTCGGTTGTACTGGCGGACTACAAACCAACGTCAATGGTGCATGCCGCCACCTACTGTACCGGAGTGTGTAACATCCCCAGAGACATCTGACCAATAAGCGAACGTTCTCACATGGTTTGCAGTGATGCATTTTGGATTTTTCTCTATGTGAAAAGAAACCGAACCAAGGTGAAAACCAAGGAAAATGGTGTAAGTGACTCCATACGGCTATTGAATGTTAGTTCCGGTCTCTGTTGCCCTGGAAATGGCCAGTACATGGTAAGGAAATGCAGCATAATGAGTGTTGATGTTAACACACCGGGGAAGGCAAGAACATCCCTCTCATTAAAAAAAACAAAAAAAAAAACAACAACAAAAAAAAAAAAGCTGTTGTTGAGACTTGTTCCTTGTTGAACACGTGTGACAGAAGTGACTTGCCTGATGAACCTCATGTGGTCTTTTCCTCTGATCCACTAAAAGATATCCGGACTGATACAGAGCCATATTTCATATGCTTCCTATCTGCTATAAAAAAGCCAGACCCCTCACAAGTAAACAGGATGCAGAGTGGGGGGCAGGGGAAGTGAGTTCTGACTTCATTTCAATAGAAGGAAGAAGGAAGATTTGATGGAGCAGAGGTTTGCTTAGACTCAGTAGTCCTTATGGCTATGAGAAACCCATAGACAAGATTTATTATCAAAATACAAAGCCATAAACAAGCATTCCGGAGAGGCCTTTGACATGTTTATATGAGGGTGTTCGTCTGTGTCAATCATGTTGCTTGGATTCTGTGGCAGAGAAGATAAGGGAGGTTTGTGGGCAATCCAATACAGCCCACTGACTTAATCCTGAGACTCTATTATAGGAATGGTGCAGGCGGGGTTCAAAACAAACTCAGCCACAAACATATACTCTACCCACATGCCTAGTTGATTCATCTGCTTATATAAAGACACCGGTGTCTCAACGCAAATAAATATGGCCCTACATTGAACTGGTTAAGTTGACCTTCACTTACTGAATAGCAGTTCATAGGCCTAGCACTAACTGTACCATGTGTTTCAACGGGAAAATAGACCATCTATCTCAGATATTATGTAACATGGAATCTTGAGTAACCAATAGCGTTTACAGCAAGGTACTACTACTGTGGAGCAAACTTACCTAACATGCAGGCTAGTGTTTTTTCCCCAAATGCAGACAATGGCCATAAAAAATGTTTAATACAAAAATAACACACTAAATACCAAAACTAGGATTTTTGTGGTGATAAAAAGTAAAGGCACAATGAGACACAATGAAACTACACAATAAAGACAACTGGACATGTGGGAGAGAAGGGATAAATAGCCATGGTGTTTCTCTCTCACTCACACACTCACACACACACACACACACGAACACCGGCTTCTTTGTTGACAGATTTATAATAGTTTATAGTCATTATGCAGGTTAGGAGAAGGGAAACTGGAGACTTCCCTCTTGCCTGAGTGAACTACGTTGTATTGTCGGAGGCATACAGTCATTACTATGACCTCATCCTCTGCTTTTAGCCTGGACTCCTCGGGACTCCTGCCTGATCTGACCATAGTCTTCAGTAATTGGATTACACTGGTAGAATCATGACCCTGCTGGGCTGCCATACCGCTTCTCTACATGCACTCTTGACTTCTGCAAATGTTTTAAAGAAATCTTTATACACTAGGGTATTTCAAATGTATACATTTAAATATGTATAATAACTAACTTTAGGATTCACAATATGGAAGATCAAGTACAGTAATTACACAAAATAAAATCATCCACTTCATTGCTGCTTAATTGTTTTTGGCTTAAATTTTATGGACACGTTTTATTTAGATTACCTAATAACTTCCTCCATATTTACAGCAGCCAGAAGGCAGTATCTCTGAGTGTGACCTGATGACGCACACAAAATTAAAGTATACAATATTCCCATGAGCAGTCACAATGCTATGCTATCAGTAGGCAACATCAACTTCCAAGAGGCTTGGGGAGAAATTTGATGTAAGTTTTCTTGAGCACCCCCAGTCATGTAAACAGCCAACAAACTGCCACACTACACACCAAGAATACTGCATGTCACCGGACCCTGCTAATGCAGGACTCCAAATGCATGATTCTTTTCATTTAAACACACTGATAACACTCCACTCTTTTCATGAAACCAGCCCAAACAATTCACCCTGAGACCTAATGCTCCAGAGTAAATGTGTCCTCTATTTGAACTGTGGACGGGTGCTGATGGTATTTTGTTTCTGAGTTAAAGACAAAAGCCCTTAAAATCACTACGGATTATCAGCAGGCCATTTTACCTAAAACTGGGCCGAATGATTCTTTCATTACTTTGCAATACCATATGGTCGTCCTTCTGTGACACAGAAGGGAACATTAGTCTATGTGAGTGGATCTTGCGGATAAACCAGCCTGTCTGGACACTTTTAGTCTGGACAAATTTTAGTGGAAATTTCTTCACAAAATGATTGTGTGGGTGGTCTTTACAATCATTTGCACATCCTTATTGAGGCTGAGATTCATATAGCAGGGTGCCAGGCCTGACAGCACTCAGAACAGACTGCTAGGCTTGGCCGCCACTAGAGTAGGTCACTGGGCCAGGACAGAAGACAGGGCAGTTTCCCAAGAACACCTGACAGTGTCTATGCAGCCTTACCCCAAAATGCACCTACCTGTCCCTGGCTATGGAGGCTGCAGAGTGTGACTGGGCCTGGCAGACTCCCAGACCTCTGTAAGCCCTGAGCATAGCTGGGATTCATCCTCTTAGGTCCAGAGGGTAGGGGATTTGGGACTTTATTTAGTGCCATTTAGAAAAGATTACCCCTTAACTGCAGACTTGCGGTCCAGCAAAAGACATTATGGATAAAAGGGACGATCAGAATACCCCCAAACAATGCTGAAAGTTTTAGCATATGCTAGGTCACCGATAGATGCAATAATATTACTGACCACAGACTGAAAGCCCAGTTAAATAAGACAATGATGAGTACGGTGCTGAGCTATTAGGAAGGGCTGAGAGTTTGTGATAAGCTACAAGAATGGCTGAAAAAAGAAAGATTATTAAAGTGAGAGATAAGCAGCTGTTGATGAAACATAGCTTGGTGTGGCAATCCAATAATATGAGACTGATTTTATTTATGACTCTTCATATTAAAAAAAAAAAAAAGGGACCAGATGGGTTTTGTGTCCTCCTCGTATTTTCTACTGACATCCAATCAGCATCCAACCCATTTAACACCAGAGAAAGGGCTTAGAGTCACATCAGATATCTTTGTTTAAGGAAACTGGGATATATCCTTTAGTGATCTGCCATTTCAAAAGGGACAAAAGTGACCAATCCTTTCAAATGTAACCACAATGGGACACCTCTCTCAATCTCCCCTTTGTCATACACTATGTTCTGTGCATTTAACCCTCTCTTCGTCTGTGACACCCAAGACCCATTATCCCCAGTTGGCTCAAACACACAAAGGGCCAACAAGCCGAACACAGAGAACCCAGGTTTTACTGAGATTAACAATGATTATATACAATACAATTAACAATATTTAGGGTTCTGATTGTCTGGCTGAATTCCACAATGCAGTACACAGCTGCCGCAACAACGACAGAAGAATTGCAGGGGAGGAACAGGGTCTGTGTTTGACTGAATGACTTCAGTGTGTCTCTGACACTCGCTGAAGTGCAACAAAGATCCGAGGAGCTCTAGACCTTCGGTGAAGTGCCATTGTCTAAGAGTCTGTAGTCAGAAAAAGAAAAAACCAGTATCAGAAAAAAATTAAAAGTGAGGACCGTGGGATGCTCTGTGTGTCCTTTATCGATAGAAGATGACGTCTTTATGGCCACTGTAATCTCTCTCATTACATTCACACAGGCCTAAAAAAGGTGCTAAACATGGAGCCCACCACAAATACCAAAGCCTCTCCACTTCTCTATACAGGCACAGACAATATGCTGGAACCGGCACATCCCTCAGAACTGCATTAACAGTTGGAAGTGTGGCCACACATGATGCCATCTGTGAGTGGCTTACCTTAAGAATATCAACAGCAGCTAAGGAAACACCACCTCACGCTCTGCTAGAGTGTTGTATAATGTCATTAACTACTTTACCTTGTGACAGACTGTACTCCGCAATCTGCATGATAATTTGGTAAAAGTCCACACAGCTTTATAATATCTTCACTTCATGGGTGCCTTTGTGAGAGCACTGTTTAAAGAGTGAGTAGCTTATTATGTACAAATCAGCTGTTGACTTAAGATATTATACTGTGAGTCAAAGATTTCCTTGAGGAAAAGTTGCACCCTCATAAAGCAATGCATGATCATTCAAGTGGACATCAGGCATGTCAGGCTAGTAGTGTGCTGCAAACTCTACCAGTGGGCTACAAGAAAATGGTGACTATCACTAAATACAGTCAACTTGGTGCTTTACCTCCTTTTCTGTGGAATGAAAGAGGGGGGAGATGGATAAGGATAAGGGCACATCAACATATACATCGCAGTCTATCCCTAGAGTGCACAAGCAAATAATGGGCTGAGAATTATTTTGTGGTTGGAGGGCTATGAAGAGAATGACAAGGGGGCAGACACTGTCCCAGATGCAGGAGCATGCCAATAATAGAACATAAGATATATTATACATACAAATAAGACAGAGAACAGAGATGAACATCCTATGAATACCATTAACCAATGCATGGTTACCTCTAGCCAATCATCATGTGTATGTGTACTATTATAGATAGCTGTGAGATGATCCCTCAGCAGTCAGTGACCAACATACTCGGAAAGCTGCATCTGCTGAGGAAACAGCACAGCTGTTTTAATTAAGTTCTAAATGAGGCATGGAGCTGTGTCGTTACTAAGCAACAGCAGTGCACAGGATTCCTCCATCTTCCTGCCTCCAAAGTAATGTGTGTGTGTGTTTCAGTGTGAATATTAGTGTCCTGTCCAAGGGAAGGTGAGGATTGGCAAAATGGCAGGGAAAGTTTGCTCACTGTCATGATGATTTCTGATTGGCTGTTTACATCCAGCATGAGACAAAAGAGTGGTATCTGGGCATTTAAAATCACTATGAATACACATAAATCTGAGCTATTTTCTTTTGTGTTGTGTTTGTGCATACCAGCAAGTGAGAGAAGAGGTTTAGGGTCACTGAAGAGGATCCAGTGTTCAGCTACTCTGTAAATCCCCTAGCCAGTCTATGTCCTCGAAAAGAGAAGGGACAGCCAAACATTGTCGCCATCAGTGTAAATAGTAGTCATGTACCTAAGAGAACATGGCATTTATACCTGACCAAAGAAATAACTGTCTTATGTGCTTTTGTAACAGCTGCAGACAAAGCAACACTGGTCAGTGTGACCTACCTACTTCAAAACAAAAGAAGTAACAAAAGAAGACTGTGAGGCTGATTAATATGACATTTGTCTTTTCACAATGATATCTTGAATTATAAGTTAGGAGGTTGAGAGCAAAGGGACCACTGAGATAAGCTTTAATTTTAACCCCTGTTGTGAGAGTAGATTATCTTGTGTTTGCTCCCCACTACCTACTGTTTTCTACAGACAATAAAACAGGAAGTGGAGAGGGATATCAGAAGGATTTGTATTTCGCTTGTGATAGCATCACTTCCGCCCTTCATACGCAGGCTGGGTTGGGGGGCTTGGGTAGAGGGATAAAAGATAAAGACATAGCTACGGTCTTTCAAAGCTTAACATCTGACCAGTGATCTACAACCAGTATAACCCAACCCTGAGGTAAAAGAAAGAACCTCTGCTGCAGCTTTGAGCAAACAATTGAGTTTATTTAGATATTTACACAGATGGATGTTTGCGTTCCAATATGAGACAGAAAGAAAGTGTTTTAAAACAACACTTTAACTGGACTGGTATATTTTGAAAAACCAAGAAAAATCTCCACAAATGCCCCTGCTCCTTTTTATTCGCTTTAGTTTGCTGCCATGGTTACTCTTTTAGACCGTTTCCAGTCTGTTTCTTCTATTCAGAGCGTTTTTGCTGTCATTCCTCTGTGGCAGAGCTAGGCCTTCTTGACAAAGACATGCATGGGAAACTGAGCAGGAGTTGCTGAGACAGCCCTGAGACCTCCTCTTTTTAGCAATAACAACGACTAGAGAAAGGGCCACCGGACGGACAGCAGAGAAGCAGAGAGTTGAAAACCTCTCTGTATGTGGAGTCTCTCTACTGAAACGCACAAAAACCCAAGGGAGCAGGAGCGGGTTTCTGGCAAGGCAATAAGGGGTTTACCATGAAGTCAGCTTTCTCAGCTATTGGTTGTCTGGCCTAGTGGGAGGACACAGGAAGAACCCATATCTCAAAGGAGGATGTGAGCAACCATGAACAAGCTTGTGTCAAAGCGGGAATGCTTTTTTTTCATAACTACTTGTGGGCACAGAAAGAGTCCAAAGGCTGCAGCCGTTGGCAGACTGTCTGCCTAACGTCACTCTAGAGCCATACTTCTCTCCTTCTAAAATCACAATACAGTGACAAACTGCTGCTCTAGTGAAGAAAAGTGGACATAACAGTAGGGGATAAGTCCAGCCACTGTTCAGAAAAACAGACACATCCTTTATCTGACTCTCTAGCTCAGCTTGAACAGTCACTCAACATTCTTTCCATTCCCAAAGGGTCGTAACTTGTTTGGTTTCCTCTGCAAGTTGTTCATCCCTCTCTCTTCTGAGCGGGAAAGGTTCAAAATTCAAACCTACTCCCGCCCCATTCAACCTTTCAACTAAACTAGTAATTCTTGTTGACAGAGGAGGGCCCATCTCAGCTGACAGACACTTTGACAAGATATCCAATGCCCAGCAAACATCTAAAAGTGTTGGTTTTGAATGTGATCTCAACATGTCATTTTTTATGTCCCATATCAAACATGCACAGCAAAGTATTGCAGATCACTGCCTGTAATAATGGTCATATCCGTACAGCCGGCATATCTACTCAAGACATTACAGGAGAGGGGGTGGAAACACACCAGGCCAGACTAGATGTGAGTCAGACAGGAATGTCTTGAAGAAGGGGCCAAAAGAGGTGCATAAATAAATAAAAAGGTGGCAGTGCAATGAGGGACACCCTGAGTGAAGAGGGGGTGGGGTGTGGAGCAGCCTACAGAGGAAGCATCCGCTCCTCATCTTGCAGTTTTGACCTTGTAGGATGAATGGATGAAATCTATTTTATGGCTGATGCCTGCCCAGATGACACAGCAAACCAAGTCCCTATATTGAATATTGTAGTGATGACACCATAAAAAATACAAGGTCAACGGAAACTCATTTTTTAGTGTAACAAATGGGTATACGCCCCAAAATAAATGTTCATAGTTCATGATTTCATAGTTGCTGCGTAGGGCCTAAACATACTAGATGATATTGTTATTATTTCTTAAACGTATTCTGTGATTTTCAAACACAGCCTACCTCTTTCAGCTGATCAAGCTCCTGCCTAACGGCCTCGTACTCGATCTCCAGGTCATCATACTGCTGTTTGAGCTGCTGCTTCTCCTCCAGCACCACTAGTCCGTACTCCGCCGCCTGGATCTTCTCGTTCGTGGTCTCACTCAGCTCCCGGGCGAGACGCTCGATCTCTGCCCGCATCCACTCCGGCCCGGCCTCCAGCAACATCACAGCGTCGGGGTATCCCTGCTCTTGCACGGACATGGTGGGTACCGGTGACGATCAACCAACGTACGCCAGCTGATCTGCGACAAGGGGGTTTGTTGGGGCGTCTTCAAGAGGTGTAAAACCTTGAAGAAGCGGTTGCTCAAATTCGTCTGTATTTAAATTGCATGATTGTTACGCTTGCGTTTCTCGTTGCCGGTCTTGTTTCTTTGGTCATGTAGATTACTCTGTTCAATGATCTCCGACGGGGGGAGCTCGCCGTTATCTCTTAAAAATGCTCCATCGTTGAGATCCTGCGTTTCCTTCACCTCTCCCCCGGCTTGTCGTAGAGATATAGCCGGAGCTGGAGTACCAACTGCCGTGACAAGAAAGAGAACATGCAACTTCTGGTTATTACTTTCAAAATAAAACTGTTGTCGACGAAAATAAGCTTAAGACCATGTGTAGTTGTAGGTTTATTTTACTTTGTTTACGTACTGAAATGAGAATAAAAATAGTTTTAAGGGAGAACATGGTGTGTGCAAAAATTGATAATTTCCTAAAATTTAAGCGCTCTATAATTTTAGTTTGAAGACAAAACCTTAAACTTCCGGTTTGATCATGCTATCAACACCGTCTTGTTTGAAACAGCTGAACGGTCCGTTTGTTGAAATGAGATGCACCTACGCAACCAGCTGGGACAGCGCCTACAGGGCGGCAGTGCTTGTCGGGAAATGTAGTACTTGTAATGCGTGAAGCCAACGACAGGGGTCTGCCGACGCCAGGAACTGAACTCTTTTTCCCATTAGGCTTTGTTTATTTGCTTATGTGGAGCACGGAAACCTATGTCTGAGCCGTTTGTTATCATAGAAGTAGAACGAACAGACACGCTAGAGGCTGCTCTGTAGCAATTGCCACACGTATCTACTGCCATCTGTCGGAAAGTTAATGAATTGATCTTTTCAGGTAAATGCAATGCATATTCACATGTACTGATATTCTGAAGCCACATGTGAAAGCGTCTCATTTACACTAAAATCAAACTAGCTTCCTAAGCTAGCTACGTCAGTCTGATATTTTTAAAACGTTATTTATGAAGGGCTCAGACTAAGGTTCCTACACCTTTCCTCGTCTCTCTATTTCCATTACATGTCTAATACTTTACATGAAATGAAATAACTTATTTTCATAAGTAAATATTCATATATTATAGTCATGTGTTTGTTCTTAAATGTATACTTTTATGAATTGCATTATTGTATTGTGTGTTTTTTTATGTATAGAAATGCATTGTAGCCTACCTGATACTCTACGTCTTCTAGACCTTTTTTACGGCAGACAATTTGACATGTCATTGCAAGCGCGCAGCACAGCACAGGTGTTATTAATAACATTAATGGTGGCTGCATTCAATTTTGGCGTGGATGTCTATGTTTCAGCGCCCTGGTATTGTGCATGCTGGCTCACTTGCTTTGCTTACGGGGACACTTAAATGGAACAGAGCCATCATTAATGTCAAGTCAAAATGTCTGCATACGATTTTGACGTACTTGTACTTTACTTTAAACTTGTACTTGTCCATTAAAATGAAAATAATTATTTCCGTATTTCTCATCTCAGATGGAAATATGGTACTTTTTATTCCACTACATTTATTTCACAACTATAGTTACTAGTTACTTTGCAGATTAAAATTTCATATACAAAACCTATGATGGATTTATAAAATATGATGCATTGTTAAAGATTAAACTACCTAACAGTATATAAAGTAGATTAACTCTACTGTGACTAGCTAAATAATTAAAATGCTGCTTACACAATAATGCATTAATGCACGTAAAATAAAAACACACTCACAAAATACCACTCTACGCAGCACACTATCTTTTCCCTATGATCACCCCCAGGTGGAAAACACAACATTTCAGAAAACATATTAGGACAACAGAAAACACAACAACATTTCACAAAACTGAAAAGAGAGGGACAAAGTATCCTTCCCCTTTTTAATTCTTAACACCATCAAAACCTCATCGGAACTGGAGATGAATGTTAACATGTTGTGAAATGTTGGTGTGTTTTCTGTTGTCTTAATTTGTTTTTCTGTTCTGTTGTCTGAATTTTGTTTTACTCTTGTTCAGAATCATATGGCAGTATGCTATGCTTGACTCTTGGCTCTGCACTTCACTGCATTTGTCACAGTAAGACTGCCTGAAAATCACAGTCATGCCCGTGATTTACTCTGGGCTCTATATACAGTACATGGCATGCCTTTAGCTTTAGCCTTTAGTTGTTTTGTGTTGACAGAATTTTTCGTTCCCTGTTCCTCTCTGTTACTCTCATCATGTTGCTGAGGTTGCAGCCAAACTGAGCTGCGCAGTTGGTGGTTTTAGATGACATAAAGTATGTAATTTTAAGGGAAATTATTGGACAAATTCTATAAATATATTGAAATAATTTTCTGGATCCATGCAGAACAATCAAAGATCTTCAGAAATGTGAATATTTAAATATAATACTCAAATTGTAAGCTGCATAATCAAAATGTTGCTTAATTTAATATCAGCTCAAATTAGATAATATGTGATTTAGTGAAAATACAGTATATTTATAGTGACCATTTATACTCTGATGGTACTCTGGTGCTATACAACCATGAATAAAAGAAAACATATAAAGCAGGATATAAAAAAACAGTGTGAAGTAAGGATAAACGTGCAATAATCTACACATTTCGGTGGCACTGATATAAACTAAAACAAGCTGAAATCTCTGACCTCAAAAATAGGTATTGAAAAAAATATAAGAAGAGCTTGAATTTATTCATTTTCTGAATTTAAATATAGATATAAATAAATCCAGAAAGGCTTTCTGTCTGTTTTTTCTATAACATGGACAGCAGCATTTGGATTATTGGCTTTGAAGTCTCTCCAAATGCTGTACATCATAGACTGATCTCTTCTCAGTAACCTAAACGTAACCAGCTTTAGCAAGGTGCAAGGTAAGCCAATCAGAATTTATCTATTTGCAATGTCAATAAGGTCCTACAGTTTGTTGCAGCAGGGTAGGAGAGTTTAAGTGTGTTGATTTCAGTAATCCTCTGAATTCTCTCATGACAAAAATCCCAAATCTATTTGCTCTTATTCACAATAACAGACATGCATATCATTAATCAAATACATAGTAAACATGTTGACAATCTGGTCAGGTGAAAGGTTGGACAGGTGTTTTCTGACAATATGTGCATTAACAGACAGAATGTATTGTAGATCATTGTATAAGGAGGATCATAACAGTCCAGCAGAAGGCAATAGTGATGTGGCTATAGTATGAGTTTTTGTTGAGGAGTGGGTGCTCTATTTTATACATGCACAGTAATAAGATTAGCAGCCTAATCCAGGAGGAGTCAGGAATAGCCCTACACTCCCCCCAGAGCCACAGACAGGAGGAACATATGCATGGAGGTAATTACAAAGTACATATTCTCTGCTACTTTTCAACACATTTTTTAGGTTATTGCCGTACTTGATCTGTCATCCTGGTGAGACAGATGCCTTTCCACAAAGGAGCGCACATGATCCTGTGGGTACTTGTGTTGCCTCACCACGCTACACAGAGCTAATCTGAGACAAATCAAATCAAGTGAGGCCACCAGATTGACTTTCCACTGGAGAGGACGTCAGAGCTGTGGAGGTTGATGTCAAAAATGTTGGCAACTGCAGCTGTGAACCATTTGTGTTCTGAGATGGTGGCTACAAGCATCTCGTCTTACTTACTACAGGTAAATCATTTTTTAAATTTAATGTATATTATTTTATTATGTTGTATTAATTGTTAGATTGGTTGCATTTCCTTCCTTGTTAGCTAATTCAGAGTTGATTATTTCTCACACTGGTCTTGAAGAGTGATAATTAATATTGTACTGTGACGAGCTACTGAGGTAAAACTACCAGCTAAGAATAGCAGCT
This sequence comes from Maccullochella peelii, assembly GCA_002120245.1. Lineage (NCBI taxonomy): Eukaryota > Metazoa > Chordata > Actinopteri > Centrarchiformes > Percichthyidae > Maccullochella > Maccullochella peelii. The sequence goes on from LKNJ01001021.1 coordinate 52,472, forward strand.
TGCCAATCCTTTTAAAATGGATTATGTCTACTTTACATTTGACTGAATATGATTCGTGATGTTGATCTTTCATCAAAATGTGTATTTGTAAGTGGCTCTCTCTAACTTGTCTTGTCATGTATAAAACAATATTGGTTACTCAGTCTCAAACTGAGACATTTACAGTCCAAAATAATAAAATCCAGAGCACTGGTTATTTATGAGATGCCTTTTCCAGATTCTGTTAGGAAACTGGTTATAGTATATTTCAGGCTTCAGGTAAGGCTTACTGTGCCAATTGTTTACAGATGCATATGATAAAGTGTATGATACAGTGTAACAAGGTAGATATATGTGTGTGCAGGCTCTGCTATGACTGTGGGTGTCAGCCTGAGTGATTGTTCATATGGAACTCCCTGCAAAGACCAGAGGTGGATCTCTGATGGAATACAGTAAGTAAGGATGGTAGTTGGTCATCAATAAAATGTATCTGTTAATAACTAACAGTCATTTAGGTGGACAGCTACAATCATAATTTACAGGTTTTTATTTCACCAAAGTGTCACATTAAATTGCATTTCAAATGTGCCAGAAGAATGGCTATTTTTACTGTAATGCTCTGACGGCAGACTCGTGATGCCAGACAAGGATTAGACACCTCTAAGTGAGCACTCACCACTGATGATGTTAATTATTTACAATAGGTGTAACAGAATAACCTGCCTTTCCTACATTTGGTGCAGTCTCTGTGCTGTAGTATAGTTTCTAAGGACATGAAAACTTCTCATAGGATATGAATTGTATTTTAACAGTTTACTCTGCTAAGAAAACACTAATCTAATATTTATTTATCATCATTATCTAATATTACCACATAATTTACATTTTGAGAACAAATGAAATACAATAAACAGGTAAATTATATCACTTACAATCTTTGTGTAATATCAGATTTTTCTTCTTTTCTTTCCCCCTATAATAACTCCAGTCAGAGCCCCCAGGGCGAAGTACACAATGGTAGGAGAAGCTATACGCTATGTCATCCCTGAACATATGCAATGCTCAATAGGCTGTGGAGGTCCAGCCTGCAAGTATGACAACCCAAGTTACTGGAGTGATGACCAACAGGCCATAAAAGGCCTCTACTCATCCTGGTATGCATGCTTGTTCCACCTTAGTAGTTGTGATAGTACAACATAACATAATATGTTTCCAAATTATCTATTTCAGTCAAATGTTTTTTATATTTTCTCTTAAGCCATGTTAGTTTGACTGAGATTGGTGTGGATTACTATGTAATATACACCCCTTTAACTTTTTTTCCCTATTGTTTTAGGGTTACTGATCATCTTCTTGCTATGTCCAGACCCTCAACAGAAATCATTGAGAAGTATAACATCATTGATCAATTCAGATGGTATACATAACTTTTTAAGGTCTTTCAGCAGCTTCCTGACTAATAACACACAGCATCCGAGGAGAATAATTAAGTGTTCATATCTCTGTTTGTGCGTGTGTGTTTGTGTCAAGGAATGGTATTAAAACAGTGATCAACCTACAGATACCTGGTGAACATGCCAGCTGTGGAAACCCTCTGGAACCAGAGAGCGGCTTCTCATACCGCCCAGAGGTCTTCATGGAAAACAACAGTAAGTGCGTTACGCAATCATTCTTGATGAATCTGTATTGTTGTTCAGGTACAATTGAAAATATATTATCATTTCAGTTTTTTTCTACAATTTTGGCTGGAGTGACTATGGAGTGGCCAGCCTCACCACTGTGCTGGACATGGTGAAGGTCATGGCCTTCGCACTGCAGGAGGGAAAGATAGCAGTCCACTGTCACGCTGGTCTCGGCAGAACAGGTAGATTTGTAAGGAATGTTGTATAAAGTGTTTTGACTTTTCAGTACAGTGTGATCTTTCATCTGCACAATCAAGGGTTCTCCCTTTCTTCCCTCCAGGTGTGCTGTTAGCAAGTTTCTTGGCCTATGCTACCAGGATGACTGCTAACCAGGCTATTTTATTTGTACGTGCTAAACGCCCAAATTCCATCCAGACGCGAGGTCAGCTGCGTTGTGTCAGACAGTTTGTCCAGTTCCTTGCCCCTTTGCGGAGTGTGTTTTCCTGTGCTGAGCCTCGATACAACCCAGTCACCCTGTCCCAGTACCTGAACCGCCAGAGACACATACTTCATGGCTATGAGAGGAAGGAGCTGAGGTACCTACCAAAGATTGTCCAGCTAGTGTCTCGACTGCTGTTGGACATTGCAGAGAATCGACAGGTGATTGAGGAAGACATTCTGGAGGCCCCTGATATTCAAGACATAGAGAGGACTCTCAGCATCATTGAGAAGATGGGCCCTGAGTTATTTGCAAAGGAGCCCCGCCTACCAGGTATGCCCACCTTACCCAGACATTTCAACGAGCCAACCATCTTCTACCATCGCAAAAGTCTGAGCTACAGTGAGTCCGACTTGAGACGACTGGGCTCACAGCTCAACCTCCTCACACAACCTCTCGGCTCCTTGTCACAGAGTAATGTTGAAATGTCCATTTCCCCAACCCAGTGTCAGCATTGGAATAGCAACTCGTCTGACGTCTCACACAGCTCAACAGGCTCACTCTGGCAAATCAAGAATGTAGAAAACCAAACAGATGGATCCATTCTGCTGAAGAAAGTGAAGCGTAAAAAAATCCAACGTAGTGGGTCTGTGGGACACAATGAATCTGCCAAAAATGGTAACATGTTGTCCAGGTGGAAGGCAGTGCAGAGGGAAGAGGTAGCAATAAATGGGATGACGTCTCACAGTAGAGAAGAGGAGCTATCAGAGAAGTCAGAAGTGCCCTTTATCACCCTGCAGTCAGAGTTGTCCCTGGATGCCAGGAGGTTGCTAGTGGCACATGCCCTGGCAGTGGACCTTTTTCTTGATGGGGAAGAAGAGCACAAGAGCAAAGTCTTGGCCTGGCAGGTAACTGACCCATACCAGTGATGTGGTGGTATTTGTAGAAATGGAGGGCATGCATGTATAAATGCATAAGAAATAATGTAAATGCTTGAATTTGTCCATCAAAAGAGCTGATGTCAGTTACGTCAGCGGTTAGCTGCGACTATTCACAGCCACAACAAAGGCATTATTGCATGCACCCTAGTCCAAAAGTTGCAATCCTTCCCCTAAATTTTATTTTGAGTTGTCAAATTTTTTTCTGCATGACAAACAAGAAAATGACCTTTCCTAATTATACGTGGACAACCCCCCTCCCAACCCACACACACTGATCCACTGAATGGTACATGGCATACAAATGTCAGTTAATTTGTGCTCTGGGACTCCTGAAGGTAGTATGAAAAAAGTCCCATGTCTAATAATTTCAAAGATGCTATAATGACATAAAAATTCTACACGTAGCTGCTATAACACAAAGGGTCACAGTCACATACAGGGTCTAACATGACTGCCTGAATGTGTGCAGGCAGAACTGAACCAAGGTGGCGGCTGGGAAAGGCTGTGTATGGAGCGGGATCCCTTCATCCTCACTGGGCTCATGTGGGCATGGCTGGAGCAGCTTAAAGAGCCAGTCATCTCCATCCAGGAAGCCAAAGCCTTGAATCCCAACAACACTGATGCTCAAACTGTCCTCAACACACTTGACCAGGTCAGTGCAATTAGTACGCTGATTCAACATCAGCAATGAATTGCCTGGACAATGAAACTCCCAAGTTTACATACATATATATACAGTGTATCTTATTATCTCTTCCCAGGCCCCTAAGGAAACATTAACATGCATACTAGATTGTATGGCTCATATGTTGACGGTATCAGAAGACGTTGAAAATGCATTCCTGAATCGTACTATCAAGGCTTTCACCTGGGTAAGAAAACCAATACATCCAATTATTTGGGATTCATTTCAACAATTTAATTCACTTCCTCCTTCAAAAATTTGACAATCTTGTTTGCCTTTGAACAGATGGAAAATAACTCAGAGGAGGGAAGCAAAGTGCACGTGTCCATGACTACAGTCCTACGGTGCGTCCTTGAGGACATGAGATGTACGGCCAACGAAGTAGATGAGATGCACACATACCCATCCATTTAACATAGTTACTATTAGTCATGTATATGTGGTGCACTGCCACATGTGTACATCCACGTGGAGGCATGAAAGAGAAATAAATGCTTTTGTGCCTTGTGACATTATTTAATACATAATCTGGGTTAATTCTAAACATTTATAGTAGTATTTAGAATATTGTCACTAATCTATAACTAACATGCCTCAGTATTTTCTTACCTCAGTAGTGAGTGGAGGTAACATATAGAAGAAAAGGTGACCAAAATATATTTTGTAATACATTATGCCTTAACACTGACATACCTCAGCTCCAAAAGCATAGTTATAGAACATTATCCCCATACATGTCCAGACTTGCTTTACTTTTCTTAACAAGCATGTTGTTCACACAGTGTATTAATGCCTTTCCCATAACATAGCTTTTCTCACCTGTAATAAATGTTACATTCTGTTTCCTGTAAACATATAACATAACATTTACCAAAGAGCGTCCTAACGTAAGTGTATATGATGAACAGTTCATAATAAAAGCAAATGTTCCTCTTTCGACTGGGTTGCGCAAACTGCTTGTAGGCACCTTTTTGTGGAGCAGGGATGCTCAGGAGGTGAAAGAATAAGCTTTTAAGACGTCTTTCCCATCTTTCCCTTCTGCTGAGGCCACGATGCTGGAGTAGTCACAGGCGACGTGAGTGAACCCTCTGGAACACAGGTCACAAAGCATAAAGTAACAAGATTAGGAAATGACTGCCAAGACACAGATAAAATACTTGTACTCAGGCTGTTGCATTACAAGTAACTATTGATGCCAACTTGGCTGCTGTTGATACAGCAGACCCATGCTAAAGCATACAGCATACAGTACCTGGACATTGTGTGAGAGCCTCCTAGTAAGTGGTATTGGCTATCCAGGGTCAACCCATGGTCTCTGTCATTTTTCCATGTCAACACTCGTAAGGAGAGGTCCTGAGATGCTGTCACCACGCGAAAGCTATCCTGTAAATGTGAAGACAACACAAATTGGTCCTTTTTTTCAGACACTTAAACTTTGCTCTTTTCACACAGAGGGTATATTGTATACTGTATAAATCCAAACAATTACAACAGGTGAAGGAATATTTCTTTGAATTCCAAATGAGAAAACAGCCTACCACACTCATAGAAGAGATAGACATAGTATGCTCTTTAAAGCTTGCAAGCAGGGCTCCTTTCAGAGAGAAGACCCACAGCTCCTGGTCAGCTGCCACCACTAAGCAGTTGCTATCCTTGGCCTCTAGAAGGATCTGGGAGGACCTGGTGTTCAGTGTCAAGGGGAAGGACTCCACCTGCTGGACTACAATGAGAAGAGATTCAAAATGATACAGTATTTAGGAAAAACCCAACTTTCAAACCCCTAAACTGTAGATTTCAGGATTCAATTGAGATGTAGAGTTGTCATACACATTTTTTGGGGTACCCACTTTCACTCCATCTGTTTCGCAGAGAACAGGTGTGAACTTGTTGCATTCAACTCTGGGTTGTATGTCAAAATAGCAATAACTACAATAAGTGTGAAAGGTTTTCCAGTTGAGAAAACTCTTGTCATTTATTGAAAACGAATTTTGTGTGTGGACTGCATACTGGTCTTGAGGCTGCTGTCAGTGTGGAAATTGGTATTTCTTTCCTGTTTTTTAATGAATTTCTGCCTGAGTGTCTGTTGAACATCACTGTGTAATAATGAGTCTAGAAACAAGCCCTTGCTCTCTAACTTTGAGGAGCTGACACTAAAGCTCTTTAAGATAGGTGAACATATTTCTAATATTACATTCCATTGTAGCTGTATTAGAAATGTCTTGAAGCGTTGGCATGCTAGTCATTTAGTTTAACAATAGTGGATTTTCCTAGAATGATTCACCTCACCCACTGACAGTCATTTTCTAATGGCTAATACAAGATTCAGTATCACATTTAAAGCATATTAAAGTTAATCTGCACACATCTCAGTCCTCACCCTGGATCTCTGACTTGTACTTAGTCTTTTTAATGCTGACATCGAAGACAGTGAGGGCTTTGTTGTTTGGGTGCTCATTGTGGTGGATGATGGCCAGTCTGGCAGGCTGGGTGGGTATGAAGACAGCAGCCTGGCACCCAGTGACTGGCACAGACTGGCACAGAGGATCTTCGTCCTCAGACGGAGAGGTCAAACTCTCAGTGTAAATCATCTGCCAACAAACCAAACAACAGAAATCTAGAAAATGTATATTGTTTCATTGTTCTTATCTATGATCACCTATTTTCCCACTGTTTCATTTGCACATTGGTAACATGGTAAAAGGAAAAACAAGAGAACAGACCAGAGCAGGAAACACAAACATAAAGTCAGGCTGTCAAATACAACAAGAAATACCTTTGGACTTAAGTCATCATTGTCCTTGGTTCCAGCTGCAATCAATTTCTTGTCAGGTGAAACTAGGAGTATGTTGACTTTAAAGGTGTCACACACCATTACGCTGGACTTCTTAGTCAAAGCTGAATCAGCTAGTGTACACACAGATCCCTGACTGGTTCCAACCTATAAGATGATATAATGAGAAGCACATGTTAGAAAGAAAAATACTGTATTATGATCAGATTTACAACCCCAGAAACTCTGAGCTTACTTACAGACAGAAACCAATTGTTGTTTATGTTGTACTGTAGTAATGTACAGTGTGGAGATGCAGTAGAAAAGGAAGCCACCTCCTGGCCAGTCTGACCCTGCCAGGTCTTGATGAGACCTGTGGAGTCTGCTGTGATCACAACTTCATGCTGTTCATCACTTACAATCCCTGTCAAAGGACTCTGCACAGGACTGCACCACTGGAGGTCACCCTGAGAGAAAAAGGGTGCAACATAAAGAAAATGCCTTGGTGAGGGCATTTATTCCAGTTGCTTGCAGCTTTTAGCCAAGGAGGGGGAACTATTGGAGAAAATCTGTGTCAGTAGTGTTTAGCTGGAATGACACCGGCATACACGTGGCTTGCAGCTGCACATGATTGCAGTTCATATCGCTGGTTTACTGTAGATAAAAAGGTCTGAATGCAGTATGATGCCTGCATTCAAACACTGTCACTTTCACTTCTTTGTTTACTTTGTGGCATCTTAGATATAAGAAAAAAAACATGTATTGTCACAGTGTACTGTGGAAATGTACGTATTAGATATGGAACGATAAGGACTCACAGAATGTGATACTTAATGTTGAGTTTTACATGTTTTCTGAGGCATTATCTGTAAATACTGTATAAAAGTCAAACAATCAATTTAAGACAGACGAACAGACAACAACATATAAAACTTACATAAATAAATATACAGAACATGGATAAAGAAGATAGATATTGAATGGAACAGTTTGCATTGGTACAAATACTTTAAACATGATTATACTGAGAATGCAGGATGATATGTTGAAGGTGATGCACTGACATTTGGGATGCTCCATGCTCGGACTGTACCATCAGTAGAGGCGCTGCAGACTGTGGCACTGCTGCTCCAGAGGTCGGGATGCTTAGCTGAATTCCCCTGCAGGTACACCAACCCTACCACCCTGCCTGATGGACAGCAGATACACAAACTGAGACGAGAGACACAATGAAGTCATGCAAAGGAGCTTCGAGACAGGGACGGCATACCTGTGTGCCCTCTGATGCTTTTGCAAGTGTAACCTCCGGACCGGCCTTTCGTCATCTTCATCTCCAAGTGGCTACGTCGCAGGAAGTATCTCTTCCACGAGCGATTAACATGTTCACTGCCCAAGACTGCAAAGTCACAGAAGCTCCAGCGCTGCAGACACATGTTCCTGGGGGGACCACACGAAGTGGATGTGTACATCCTCTAGCTACTTAATGCCTTGACGTTGAGAAAAGACAGAAATGACAGTGCAGACAAAACTCACCTCCATAACCAAGGAGTCTCTGCAGCTTCATGCCAGTCCTGAAAATGAATAGTAATAGTAACATCAGACACTTATTATAGACGAATAAAACAGGCTCGCTCTTATTGCTTTATACGTCCATGCGTAGCCTATTGTACATAAGGTTAGCTACTTCCGCAAGTTGGACACTCCTTACCTTACACACACTTGAGGCAGTTATTAAATCTTCCTCTGTCAGGAATGTAAAAATATGAATAAGGCAATCACTGATCAAGTGCGGGCAATGAAGGTCCATTCTGACATCAATAATATTACACCCCACCTCTCACCAACTACCCCTACTGCACAGCAAAACACCAGCAGTCCCAAGTTCGGGCAAGCTACGGAAAGCATACAGGGACAAGATTGGGTGATTTGTTTAGCTTTTAGCCTGCAAGGTCTCCACTGTGCCACCAGGTGTCGCCATTATAAAAGGCAGGCGATCCCGAGAAATGTCCAGGACTGAGGTGCACTAGGTACCGCGCACCAGCTGCATTATAAAACCGAGAAGTGGATGAATACTAGCCTACTTTTGAGTATGAAAAAAAGGACATAAATGTATGTATTTAATCTCATAGATGTGTGATTAAACCACCTGTTACCTGACATAGCCTATGGAGAGAGTGTAATACAGACTGAGTCTATTTTGAGGTAATAATTCATCTACTTAAAAATAATCAGTGCATCTTACTTGTCTTAATATTGTTTGTCTGCAGCTTTTTGTGATGCTTCTCTTTGGCAAGACTGTGGAAAAAGATTATTTTTCATTTCAGTGAAGCAAAACTGGAAACATCTGCGTTAAAATAAGATTATGGCCACATTGTGTTGAGCCATGACCCACTTAATAACCAAATAAAAAGCCATCCCAATCAGTCAAGGTGAATTCACAGCAGAGGCGTGTGTCTGTGCGTGTATGTGCGTGTGTGTGCGTTGAGATTCAGCCCTGGCGGGATTCTTCAGCAGGGCCCCATGTCTCCTGTGAACACGCCCCAGATAGATGAGCCAGATATATAGCCAAGACCTGCGGGTAGCAGAGGAACTGTGAGAAAGAGATAATCGCACTTGCTCACCCCAAGGGTTACCTGTGACACCCTCGCAATGACAAGAGGGCCCAGCGAAAGGGGGCCACGTAAAGGGAGTTTGGATGATACCCTAGCCGGCAATCTGTAAAAGTTCCCGAGCGTGTACCTATTTGTTTTATGCTTTTCGTCATTTTGGAGTTTCTTTGGAGTCACCTGGGCTGTGATCGATCGGAGAATAAGCGAACCGAGTTATTCATCAGCTCTACAAATCGTTGCATGAAACTGAGAGCGGGGCCGCAATGAGTCGGAGAACACGACGCTGGATTTTAAGAGTTTTACTTTGCCTAGGAATTGTGTATTTGAAAATTGGGTGAGCTGCGCATATTTGACTTCTCATAAGTTGGCTGTAGGTTATTCTCAAACACAAAATACTTCAGTAACTATAACGAATGACGATGCGACTTTTATTTGTTGTTGGCGCTTCAAAACCGCCCATTGTATATCTCATATTTGCTCAAAAGGTGGCAGTTGATTTTATAAACGGCAAATAAAACATTAAGGGAAGAGCGTGAACTTATCTCAATTTAGTCTCGTGGCATCTGCGTCCTTATCACTTAATGACATTTCCTTCAGTATGCCTTTTAAAGGTTGGTAAAACTCACACTGGCATTTATTAAAAGTAGCCTATCTGCAACTGTAATATAGCCTTTAACTCAAAGAATAAGTCTAGTGGTGCACCTTAGCCCAGACATGTTATAGAATCTCTTCTAAAGTTAAACAAATTATTTTGGTGATACTTTCTACTGTTAAAATGCAATTATTCCCGTAAAACTGTCTTTTTTCCACAGGGATATATTAAATATTTGGATTATGAAAATCAGATAGTATTTAATAAACCAAACAGTAAAAAATAATTTCAATCTAAAAGGTTATGTACACTCTTTAAAGGTGAAAAATAAACTTAAACTAACAACCAAAAATATTAGAATGGAAAAAATAAATGGTTGATGGCTACTTTTTCTCAGTCATATCCATCTTCCATTCACAGTGGCTTCTCATCGGTGGTGGCCCTAGGTGCGAGCATAATCTGTAACAAGATCCCCGGTTTGGCCCCTAGACAACGGATTATTTGCCAGAGTCGCCCCGATGCCATTATCGTCATCGGAGAGGGAGCCCAAATGGGCATCAACGAGTGTCAGTTTCAGTTCAAAAACGGGCGCTGGAACTGCTCTGCGCTTGGAGAGAGGACAGTCTTCGGAAAAGAGTTGAAAGTGGGTATGTTGCTGTCTGTTAACGTTACAATTTGAAACTTTTTTTCCCCCAGCAGTAAACACAATTTACCATTCACCTCGCACCCCGATGCGTATTTGTGCGTCTTTGCGCGTAAAATGAGCACATTCTTTTCATTTGGCTCTTTTGTGATTTTCCTCAAAAAAGGTCAATATTTACTAAACGCAGTGCCCAAGTGAGCTGCAATATTTAGGCCTATCAAGAAGTTAAACTATGAACCTGGGGAAAAATGCATCTATGTGTAAAGTTATGACCTTGACGTGCATCTTTTTCCATACATCTTACTAAATATAATTTAATAGTTGGGGCCCTTGATCTCCAGTCCAAACCGTAGTATAAGGAGCATCCCATAAGGAGCCAGTGTCATTTACATCACCTAGTTTTGCTCCAGACTTTTCATTGAGTGGGGCTTTTTCTGAGTATGTATAAAAGGTATCTGAAGCCAGCACTGTAACAAAGCTCTTGTGAATGTTTGCAGCCTTTCTTTTCAGCCCGGCAGAGTCTCTGGAGACACATTTTCACTGGTCTTTATCCTGTCTAGTGATGGGTGCTGTGGCTCTCACTGTGAGGACATAGATCTTACCACGGGTATAAGTTACAGTGGGGCAAAGCCAAAAGGAAAAAACAATACCTGAAAGTACTAAATTAGAGAAACAAATGAGTTCAAATCAGTGTTCTGGCTGCTGAGACAAAAGTCTCCTGTAAAGAGTCGAATTGTGGCTGGAGTTTTGTGGCTCGTTTGTGGGCTACTGTGAACTGATAAGGTGGATTAAAGACTGTTAAGATATCAATGATAGCTAAACCAGGAAGACCTAACAAGGTTTAATGACGTATAATGATATTTTGTTTAATGATTCTTTATGGCTACAGTCTGTAAAGAGTTTGATAATCACAGAGGTGGATTTGTAAAATCATTTTGATAAAAACCTTACAAGAAATTTAATATATTTTAGTTTTGGCCCGGGACAGAACTATTGAAGTAAAACAAAAAACACAAATACCCTTTTACACAATGGTCAGTAGCTTGGGCCAGCTGTTTGAGGCCATCTTGCCTGCTGCTTTTTGAAAGAAAGGAGAATCTCTTCATGCTGTTGAAATGAAAATAGTGGTGTTTGACAATCTGTTCCTTTATGAAGGTCTTGGTCTGTGTTTCCAAGACAGGATTTTAAGTCTATGGCTTGGACAGCCATACCAAATAGATTGGTTTCACTGATCAGATTAGCGTAGAGGGCCAATGGTTGGAAGTGAATGCCATTGTTGATGCCCTGGCTGAGTGGAGCTGTGTAGCTTGCAATTGTTCTTAAAGCGAAGAATGAATGACCAGTGAACTGACATAATGCATTATGGGTGATGCAAGGTGTATCAGCTTTGAGCCACTTCAGGCCTCAACTTTGTTTGCACTTGAACTTTGTAGTTACACTAAGCTGTATGAGACGAGGTCCATATGAAGAGGCTGGATGACTGCAGAGATGAAAGAGAAACAAACATGGCAGAAGAACAGTGAACCGGCACTTCTAGTTCATCTTATTAGGCTGTTGAGTTCTGCTCTCTTTTTAATATCTTCCACCTCTCATTACAAGGTTATGAAGAATTCATGCTATCTCTTGTGGTGAACCTATGCACTCAGAACTGCAGGGGCAAATTAACAACGGTGCAGTCAGAACTGGCTGACTGCACTGACACACCTTCTTTTTTGGCTCGGAGCCCATCGAGTCTATAAAAACGTCCACATAATTGATGCCTCAATATGAGTTTTTTTTTTTTTTCAATGGCAAGGGCACACATCCAAGATGTTTATCAAAAACATTTACATAGTGAACATAGTGTGATGTTTGCACTGAACAAACAGAGACAAGAGGAGTTTATTTACGCATAGATGTGATATAACCAGGAGTTTCCTGTTTGCATGATAATTAATCACAGATATGGAAATTAAAACATGCTACTTGTTGGTCATGTTTATGAATATACATGTTCATTACATTACTGGCTGTTTTCACATTGTATTAGAAGGAAAAAAGTATAGCTTTGTTTGCATTGTATACGACTTCGAATAAGATATATTAGACTTTCCCCTTGTAGGGTTTTTCTCTCGGCTTATTATTTGACTCGAGAACCTTGCGCCAGGATCTGTCTATATGAATCCTGTCAGATTAACCTTTAGTTATTTGTCAATATTTCCGTGTGTGTGTAAATGATTGGTTAGCTGGACTTGGGTGAGATAACGGCAGGATGAAGATTCTGATGCCAGTGCCTTATGCATTTACACAGAATGTGACAGTTTCTGAGCAGATCAATAGCCCCTCCTTTCTGACAACCCTCTTATTCATACTGCTTTGTTGACTATACTGCCAGCAGCCATTTTGGTTCACGGGCAGGACAGATTCCAGGTCAGGTTTCAAAACACTGCAGCCCTTGAGTGATATGTCAGTAAGACTGTGATGTAAGCACACATACTATTAATAATTAATCTCGTTTTCCTATTTAAAAATCCTGTTACGTACTTATTGTATTTCCCTTAAACTAGAGGAGAAACACTATGGCATTCTCTATTTCAAAAAATCTTAATGTACACCTGCAACAGTTTATTCACGCCTTTTTATTTCTGCTCCACTAGGCAGTAAAGAGGCTGCGTTCACCTACGCCATCATTGCAGCAGGGGTGGCCCATGCCATTACAGCCGCCTGTACACAGGGTAACCTGAGTGACTGTAGCTGTGATAAGGAGAAGCAGGGGTTCTACAGTAAAGACCAAGGCTGGAAGTGGGGAGGCTGCTCGGCCGACATCAGCTACGGCCTGGGCTTCTCCAAAGTATTTATTGATGCTCGGGAGGTCAAACAGAATGCAAGGACACTCATGAACCTCCATAATAATGAGGTGGGACGCAAGGTAAGTGATTAGCAATATGATTATGTCTCTTTATTCAGCACAATGACTTTAGAGATCATAGAATTTATTGACATCTCCAAATTTAAACTCTTTCAAGGCATAGAAAATATAAGTGAAGACTAAATGTGATGGTGAACCAGTGGTTAACTAGGCTAAGGCTGGCCTCAGTAACTGTTAACAGTCTCTACCATGATGTGGTGCGGGTGAGCCTAGCCAAAGATCTGGGCAGCAGGGCCAAGATTGAACAAGCAGCAGAATAAAAGGCTGCTTTTAGGGGAAGAGCTGTCTAAGTGGCAGGGTTTGATTACAACCCAGATCCCTGCACTGAAAACAGATTGACACTGTACAAAAAGGCATTAGCCCAGTCCCCCCTCATGCTTTGCACCATTGGGACAGTATACAGTTACCTTTATGACAATCCCCACCCACTATTTCTCTAATATGATAAACCCACATCAGGTGCAATGTGCTTGTACATGCACCGCAGAGGTGTTTACTGTTTGGTTACTAGGTTTGATTATCATTGAGTAGTATGTGTCTCCGTTGCTGTATAGAAAAGTGTAGCTATATGGACTCCACCTGCATACCAACTTTAATCCACAGTTTTAATTAAGTATTTAGGCAAAAAGTCCAAATCAGATCTTCATCGAGTAATAATATATTTTAATATACCATGCAATTGGCTATGCTTACTGTCAGACAATACTAAAATAATAAACTTTTTATTAAAAAAAATATTTTAAGCAAAAGTTACAAAGGGCATTAAAAGACAAAAATGGAATGAGAGACAACAATAATGTGATACAGTACAAGAAGGACAAATCTAGCAGGAAAGGATGGTGTTCATGATGTGCTGACCTGCTCATTTGGTGGCTTTTCTGCATGCATGGCTGCAGAGCACTGCAGAGTGACAAAGAGACTCCAGAAAGTCTAGAGGTTAGAGATTGAGTGGAATAATGTGCCAAACAGCTAAAGTGAGGTAGGAGTTAGTGAAGAATAAAGAAGCAGCTTTTCCCAAGTTATATACCCTCTCCCTCTCTCCGTGTCTCACTGTGCCAAAATAGCCTGATTCACACGACCAACACGTCCATCCCCACACAGGCTGAAAAGCTTCCTCACACACAATTGTACCTAGTAGATCATTTCTACGTGCGTTTCAGCACCATGAATTCAAATTGGCTTATCTGGACAGCTAAATTGCCTCCCAGGGAAAAGGCTGTATTGTGGATTCAAACTTTGCACAGTTTTCCTTCGTTTCTCTTCTTTCTGCTAACAAATGGCTTCTCTGTTTTGATAGCAAGACCCCCCTCCTCCTTTATTTATGCTAATCAAAAGCAGTGACACTGAGCAGGAGCGCAGTTCACGGCTCCCTGGTCGAAGACATCCAGACAAAGGCTGTCACAAGTGTTGGTCACAGAACAACTGATGGATTAGGGAGTTGAAGCCAAGGGTTTTATGAAGTGGTTTGCTCAGGGAAAAGTTGTTTTTTCACTTCTTGTTCACACGTCTGTATTTGGGTTTTATTGTTACAGTTTACTTGCCAAGAACACTGAACCATAAATATCTCGTCAATGGCTTTAGGAGACCATATCACATACAAAAATCCTAGCATTTCAGCAAAAGGAAATTGTAATTGACCTTGTTGCTAAAGAAAATTCCAGTTTCAGTCAATGGCACTTCTCTTTGTCATCAGTTCAGGGTTTAACAGTAATCCTAGTCACTCGGCGCCTTGTACAGTCACTCTTGACATTTGTGTGTTGTGTGTGGTAACTACACACACAGAGCCTGAAATCTGATACATTATTTTGGCTTCTGTGTATATGGTATCACACAGCTATGTGGTGGGGCTGTATTTAATCCCAGACCGTAGTCAGTCACAGTGTTATTAAGCTGCACGTTTGTCACTTGCCTTGAAGTGCAAGAGTTGAAATGTGAATTGAGACAGTTTGAAACACACCAGGGTTTTAGAATATGCAGACAATGCATTGCAAATTCTGAAAAATATAAAAATATAACACAATCATATTTCTTTAACAGATAAACCTGTGATATCATTATTATAGTAAACTACATGATAATTGGTTTTAATAATCTAGTACGGCTGTTATTAATCTATCATGAGAGTGTAACTATCACTCATCACTGGCGTGTTTTTACAGTTGCTGGTTGTTACTACGTTACTAAGTTGTTTTTGTGTGTCTAGATCCTGGAGAAGAACATGCGGCTGGAATGCAAGTGTCATGGTGTCTCGGGCTCCTGCACCACCAAAACCTGCTGGACTACACTTCCCAAGTTCCGCGAGCTCGGCTACATTCTCAAGGAGAAGTATGCCCATGCGGTGCACGTGGAACCAATCAAAGCCAGCCGCAACAAGCGCCCTAAATTCCTCAAGATTAAGAAGCCTTATTCTTACCGGAAGCCCATGGATACAGACCTGGTGTACATAGACAAGTCGCCTAACTACTGTGAGGCGGATCCTATGACGGGGAGTTTGGGGACACAGGGCAGGGTGTGTAACAAGACTATGATGCAGCACATCAGCGGCTGTGACTTGATGTGCTGTGGCCGGGGATACAACACACACCAGTACTCCCGCGTCTGGCAGTGCAACTGCAAGTTCCTGTGGTGCTGCTATGTTAAATGCAACACCTGCAGTGAGAGGACAGAGGTGTACACATGCAAATGAGAATATTTATTGGATGGTGTGTGTGTGTGTGTGATGTATGTATGTATGTGAGCATGTGGGTTCATGTCTTTATGTTTTCATGGACAAACTGGAACGGTTAAAGGCTGTTATTGCAGTCTTTTACATACATAATGAGGAACTACTGTACTGTGTATACAGTAAGCTGAAGATGGGGCGTCATGATTCTTTTGCACACAAAGCTCTTCACCCCTCCTCTTCCTGGACTGTTGCGTTTGTTGGGGTGCAATGTCAAAACAGTATGACACCGTCAAGGGAAAAACTGCACCCTGGCATGTGAGACTAGGCGACCACGGTGTGAGTCAGTGAAGCAAAATGTCAAGACTTTAAGCTATATGGATGTCTACTGACATTTAGGTAATGGACTTCGCCAATGCAAATGAATTATAGTGGATGTGATTGCTGGGCAGGACACACTGCTGTAGTTCTCACTCTGTGCACAGATGAAATGACACAGCCATTTGGAATATTTAACAAGCTGTATTTAGAGAATGAAAATAATTAATATTAATTTATTCTATTAAAAAAACTACTGATTTTGTCCATTACGGATCAAAAATAACTAAATGTTGGGAGGTTTTAGTTTATTAAAGCAATCAAAACTGCGGTTAACACACTGGATTTGAATCTGCCTGGAATAATGCATCGTGTTTTAGAATCATGTTGTTCCAGATGAAACTGCTGTAGGTTACCCACATTGACCGTCTGACCCTCTCATGAGTTTGTCTTCCCTCTGTTTGCTGCTAGTCTAGAGAATCTCACTTGAAGGCTGTACGCTCTACTGACGGCCTTCAATGGCATTGCTTACTTCAAGCCGATTTAGCTTAACAGGCCTTATTCACTGATCAAAAACACGGACACATTTTCCACTTTTGGTAAATATTGGTTAATAGAGTATATTTTGTAAAAGCCTATTTTTATATGAATGTCTTATTTATATCTTTTGCATATTCATTGTCAAGTCCCTGTCACCTGTTTTTAAATCCTTGTGAAAAAAAAGCTGATATATGTAAGTTGGTCCTGCTGTCACTGCCATAGTTGTATATTGTAAGTGATAGAAACTGTTTATACGTGTCTGTGTTCGAACGTCTGTGTTTACTGCGTTTCATGACTACTACTGATGGAATACAGGAACAGAATAACACTAACAAGACATGATTTCCGTTATTGCTTCCTCATACAACAAGTCTCACTCTGATCATGACAAAACAACAAATGGGATGGGATTTTATAAAGCGAAAAAAAAAAGTTTTGCAAGGATAAAATATACTTGAACAGTTGTAACTTGCTGTAAATGGTTAGATAATAGTTAAAGAAAAGGAATATTGACTGTAACATTTTCTTGCCATAAACCAGCCTAGCAGTGTAGCACTTTTATGACCTAAATTGTTCATTATATAGGAATCAATTAACCGTTAGAGTCATTACTTATTCTTTCAAATGAAGATAAAAGTAAATCTTTTGTTAATGGTAGCTATATTGTGGTTTGCGTCACAATCAAACAATCGTAAAGTCATGAAGTAGGGAGGAAAATTCTCAAATATATGGTCACCTTGGAGATAAATCAGTTTTGAAAGCGCTTATCCTACAAGTACAATGTGTGCAATACCCGGCCACAGAAAGAGAGACATCCTTTGAGAGGGGAAAGTTATTCAGGTTTAATTGAGGGCCGATCTTGCAGACTGGGAAGCAGTTGAATGTGTCAGAGGAGAAAAGTGTTTGTGCTCTAATGGTAGGGTACCAGTGTAATTGATGAGACTGGTCGGGCAGACTGTCACGGAGATGACTTGCTCAGTCGGGGGAGTGGGAGATGTCAAGTGATAGATGACTCGCACATCTGCTTCATTCACTCCTGGTCCACTAGTTGCTACAACAACTCCAGCGCAGTGGAGAAAATGCAGGGCTGTCTCCAAGAGAGGCCGCCCGATGTGTCAGGGAAATGTTAACGATGCTAAAGCCCACAGTCGTTACAGATTCCACTCTCATCGGCCTGGAAGTGGAGTGGGGAGACGGGCCCAAGGTGTTGACGGAAAACCTGCTCCTAATAATCTCCTGGAATTTACAAATGCGGCCTGTAAAGTTTTCACCTGTGCTGCATTTTAGAACATTTCTACATGGACATTTTCCTTGTAAAAAAAAAAAAAACACACCCTTTTTTCCCTCCCCATTTAAAAAACAGAGACACATGAGAATTCAGGTTTAATTTACAGTAGATTAGCCGTATCATGTGTCATTGGCAGCAATAATCTGCCCAGAATAAAGAGAAAAGGGCGTGAAGGGGATAATAACAGAGGCTTGTCTCTGTCAGACAAAAGCTTCCAGCTTTCATAATATTGATACAAAAGACTCACGCATAAGAAAAGGCAGCTGCTCAAAAAGCTCTGGTTAAACCTAAACTAGGGTTTTGTGTCTTAGACACACATCACATTGTCTCATGAACAAAACACTTACATCTCAGAGTCCTTTATATGTGTCACTTATTTACTTTCACTTGCAGTAATCTAACATTTTAATGACAAGGGCAAAATCCCAGGTTTGTGTGGATACTTTGAATGTGGTGTTACAGGGTGCCCCGAGGTTCCACTCATTAATCATGAGGATTTACACCATCAGACATTTGATGCTATAATTTACAGCATAACATGCCTTTTTTTAAAAATAAAAACCAAACAAACAATGTAGTTTAGCTACTGTTCCAGATAATCCACCTGCAGTGTTTTCCAGGCAGGTGCAAAACACCACCATACAGAGGCCACAGTCACTTCATCCCCATTGAGTCACAAGCACAAAATACTACCTTGTTTGATATCACAGTCTAAGTCAGACACCCTGCAGGATCACTGAAATGCTAATTATACTCTTAGCTGTGTTTCTCCATAAACAGGACCAGGCCCATGCCAAGATGTTCTGGGGTGTAATATCCATATTGCTCTGAAGTGGGGTTGCATTACCCTTTGGAGTTTTGTTTACAAAAACACAGACACACACACTCACCCGTCACCTGCAGTAGTTGGAAATCGTGGTAGCTGCAGATTTATGGTTGGTAGTCTGGCTCACTCCCTGTGTTATTGCTGGAGACCTGCCACAGCTTCCCTACCTGCTCCCATGACCTGTTACATCAGGGCGGCCCGGCAGGCTACTCCAGCCAGCAATTAGCGTCAAAGCCAACAACGACTCTTGTAAAACGCATTTAAGCGAGATCCATCCTGCTCTCTGTTTTATCATTAGATCTGCCGTGCACAAGTGACTAGCAATTGAACTGATGATGCTGGCGTTTGTTGAAACCAGTGACAGAATTCAGAATTTATTTCCAATTCAAATTATAAACCTAAACCTAATTACAACGCACAAAGTGATTCTATTTCTTTATACAGTCATAGCTGTTCTGTTATCTTTTGTGTCTGCATGACAGTTACTCACAGATGTACCCATAAAACATCATCATCTTGTCTTGACTTTTCCAAAGAAAAACTGAAGCTATACCACCACTGAAGAAGGAAATGACTCACAATTTCTCCGTAAAAGAGTTGTTAAATCATGCAATTTACAGGGCCTTCATTAACTCAAGGCTCTGTGTGTGTGTATGTGTGTGTGTGTGTGTGTGAACTATTCAGTTTCAACAGCTTCCAACGTTTCACTCAAACAAGTGGACAGCACTAAAGACAATAATTTGAAGGAGGAGGAGGAGGAGGAGGAGGAGGAGGAGGAGCGAGAAAATGTGCTCTCCAGTTTTTCTCTCCCCTTCGTTCTCTCTGACCATAAATCTTCTGACACATGATTATGTCAGTAATACTTTTGTTTTTCCTCTGGTTGAGACATGCACAAGCACCTGAGCGCTGCACAGTAAATTGCAGAGCACAAGGTTGTCTTTATGTGATTCCAGAGATACTGTATGGGCTCAGAGCTCATTCATGCACTCTCTTAACGGAGTACTGTTTGAGACTCTGTGATGGAAGCCAGAGATAGCCAATATCCACTCCCCACAAGAGAGATCCACAACTGTTTGGCCCTCACAGGGTCTATCTGACTTCCCATGGCCTATCTGATCTATTTTACAGGTAAACACAGTGGTTCAAACAGCTTCAAGGTATTGTCAGTGGCATTAAGGTAAGAACACAGGCTCTGTGGGGGGATTTTGAAGGAGCCATTTAACGTGATTTGAAGGAACATACCGGCCCGCTTAACCTGCCTTTGAAAGCTTTTGAAATATGTAATCATGGAACAGTAATGCATCTGAGAAATGGCGTAATGAGAACTTTCAGTGAGTATGTTAAAAGCTGCCTTTGATGGTGTGTAGTGTTGTATGTTCAAATGATCTGAGCACCCCATATGATACTTTTCCTTGTTTTTGGAGTGGTTTGGAACAGGGCTATGGAGGGCCCTCATATCTGCTGCCCCCCTCCACCTCCAGAAGACGTCACCTGAGCCAAGCTTACAGTAATCCTCCGACGTCTCGGGCGTCCTGACACGGGATGTTTTGAACAAAAACACCAAACTCACTACAACCCCGTAAGACTCAGAGACGCTTAGGAAATATCACTGATCTTCATCCAGAGTCATGACAGTCAGCCAGCCAGCCAGATTCTTAGCCTGACAGCCCTTCCCTGCCCTTAAAAAAAGAAGAAACTGGCATCTTCTCACCTTGATTTGATTGTTTTCTTGTTGGTTTGACAAGACGGAATTATAAACCACAGTCTCACTCCTCGGTTACCTCCTGATTATGAAACCTTTTCCTCGCAAGCGCACACTTCACCAAGACACAACTTTTAAACAAGAATAGAAACAATACTGAAATGAAACTGGAAACACTGCAATCTTTTCCATATGTATTTTAGGCGATCAGTGAATCAGTCAACGTTGCTGGTGTCTCAATTTTTAATTTCCTCCACTGTCAACAAAGGAAAAGTGCACAAACAAGTAAACATTCTGCGTGTACTTTACTGATGGTGTCATAGCTTCCAAGCTCCTGTCTCTTGGCTGAACAGTTCAGAGGGAGTTGCAATAAATTCTCTCCTCTAGCATCTTGTAACCTGTCCAGACACGCTCCTAAATGTATCATTGCAGAGAGCTATGAAACAATTTGAGCTGATGCTGCCAGTTTAAATAACTAAACCGTGTGGTCAGAGCTATTATATCATTAATCTTCTACCTCTCTCCACTCATGCTTTGCCAAGATAAGGAAACACCCTCACCTTCAACCCAAAAGAGGTAAAGAGATACCTGAAAGTACTTCTTTTGATATGTATCCCACAATGCTGGTGACAAAAGTGTTTTGAAGTCAGTGCCACAGAGCTTTTCAGTCATGTTATCTTCATTTCATTCCCTTCTGCTGGCATTGAAATGCATATCCCAGAACAGACTTTGAAAGAAAAAGATTTTTGCTGTAACAACATGCACAATTACAATGTGTGTGTATGGGTCAAAGTGGCCTTTGCATGTAATTAATTACTCAGTTCATTTCACTGACATCTTGAACTGTAATAACCACTTGTATGAAGTTGTATGTCTCTGGCTCCCTGTAAATAATAGCCAATGTTGGCTGTAAACAAGGTGAAGGCCTCTGTAGAGATGTATGACAGGTGGTATCTCAGGTCGTTCTGTTATTTCCTCTAAACATATTTCATCTTTTCCATTCACTTATACAATGCATGCACGATTGCTGTCGACTTCCTAACACACTTTAAAAAACCTGAATTGAACCTAGTGGGTAATGCCCACCGAATGACCTCAGAGTCGTGGAGGTTCGCCCGGTGACAGTGCTAGATGATCTGACAGTTCAGCGCCGGGTTAAAGGTTTGTCTGTAGGGCAGGGGAACACAACTGGATGCTCTACTCTGAGGTCAGCTTCAGTGATGGTAATGAGATAAAGAATAGGACAAAAGGGAAACGGGGATAAAGAGAGCGATGAAGGGGAGAGAATCTCACTTTCACTCGCCTTTAATGATTTTACAGAGGCTTTATACCTACAGTCTGTTGATTTATGGTTTTTGTAATGTTATATTGCTGTTATTGTCTTTACAATACTGAGCACAGGCAATACAAATGGCTTTTTTTTTTTTTGGCCATTCATTAGTGAGTGTCTCCTCTTGGCCTAGTTAAATCCGGAATGAAAGCCTGATGGGCAGTGACTCCTAATACTGTGCCAGACAGTGACAAACACCCTAAAGGGTTTCTGGCAGGAAGTCTTTTGATTCTTTGCTCTTTTGCTGCCAAAGAAATGACCCTGCCGTGCACTGACAGTGATATTAGCAGAACGTGCAGAGAGAAAACTGCATTATGAGGATCATAGCTAGGAAGTGGAAGTGTATCACCTACAGTTGCCATAAGAAGAGGAGTATAAACTATGATCTTATGTCACCTGTGACTCCTGAAGAGGGAACAAAAGCAGTTGGAGCATTGTCAGTTGGCACAGATACCACAGCGATCACTTCCATCATAAATCACCGCTCTTCAAAAGGATAGGTGTCTGATGACAGGACGAGCAGGCTGAACAAAGCGGCGTCTGCTGTGACAGAAACTCACATGAAGTGGAAGCGGTTCCTCATAGCGCCGGAGCTGATGGTTTCTGCTGAGAGGAATACCATCAAGAGCAGACTGGGGGAATGAGGATGTATTCCAATAAGGGCCTTCTTTGAAAAACTGTGTCAAACGAGATTTCCTCATCTCGAGGCAGCGTGATACTATCAGTGGCTGAAAAGGAAATGTACACAGACATAGACATCAAACAACTGTGCTGCAGCATATAGGGAAGCTGAATAATACCGCTGTAAAGTAATGAGCACCAAAAAGCACAGTTAGGTCCAGGTAGATGAACAGTAGAATAATCATGTCTCAGTTCTACATACACAGTCTGTAACACTGATGAGTATTACAGCTCTTAAAGGTAATGAGCAGGCACCCTGGGGGCACAAACATGCTAAAACAACTATGACTCAATTATTTAGCAAGGCATCACATAAAAATATGGCGTACAGGATCAAATATGGCCAATATTTGGTGAGTTGTTTCAGATAAAATAGCCACTTCTGAGTGTTTCGATCAACTGATGTCACCATTACTGATAATCAGGGAAGAAAAGAGTGATCATATGTATTATGAGAGAATGCAAAGGAACAATCAACCACTACAGTCGAGGACCAGTATCAAAAGGAGTCTCCTCTGCTGCTCCTGATGAGCGTAATGTTAGATCACAAGAATCTGCATTCTCATCAAGTTAGGCACTATTTCTCAGAGACAAAATAAAAAGGAAGAGTCAGAATGTGACAGGTTCGTCAGAGCTCTAATGACAGGTTTATCTTGAAGAGAGACAGAGACAAACATTACCTCAGAGCTGCCTCCTCCAGTGCTGCTGCAGACTTGCCGCACACCCCAAAGACAGCGTTAGTTCACCGAGTCTGTACTGATCTGTCCTGGGGGAAATTCCTTTCTACTACTGTCCCTCTCTGCAGCAGACTGTAGTTGTCAGTGTTGGGTCATATGATGATATATTTGTGTGTTTTTACTATGGAAAAATTCCACCATCGTGAACACATGCACGAGCAACAGGGCTGAAAGCTCAAACTGGAGGCACGTGCAGGATAAAGATGGAGACCAGACAAGAGAACACAAAGCTCAGGTAAAAAGAAAAGACAAATTGTCAGCCAAATTAAAAACTCTCAACTCTATCCCTTAAAAAGAACACATTTTAGATCATAAATTATGCTTTATATAAGAGAGCAGTATCAAGAGGTGATTGATGTTGGCAGTTCACATTTCACACTTGAGATGTTCAACAGACCAGTTCACTGCGACACACCTGCTGTGTATCAGAACTCTTAGATGTGCTGACAAAATTGGACCAATGACTGAAAGTGAAACAACTGAAATTACCTTTGGCTAATAGTAACTGGCTAGATGTACTGTACAATGTTAGAAAGATTTGATCCCTCCTTTCACAAGCTACCTCAAAGCAGGTCAGGCAGGTTTTCTGTAATTACATGAAAAATGGCTTTGGTCCCTCCGGGGTTTTGGCCACATCTGAGAGACAGCAGAATTGTCATTGCGTGCTTATATGTATGTGTGTAATTAAGAAATGGGAAACACTGACATAGAAGAAACAGTGAGGGGTTAGTATGTGTATATGTGAATGGTCATCTCTCTGTTTGATACCAATGCTGGAAAGGTCTGAACAAGGTTAATCTGATAGCAATCAAATTGTCTGTCAGCCTTTCTTTGACATAAAGTACACAACAGTCAGTATACATTTAGAAACCGACATCATCTCAATTAACAGATCTGTCAACATCACGAATAAGACCAGTCGTACTGTTGCAGGCTATTTCAAACTGTGTAAAACTCTAAGTGCCACTGGCATCAAGCATCCTTGTGGTTTACCCTCGAAATCTTTCATGATTTGTGTTAAATTGTGTGAGATTCCTCCCTAAATCCTGGTAATCAATCAAAACCATTTCAAAAACAAGCCTTGGGCAACATATTCAGGAAAAACCCTGCTGTTTCAGAGCTGTGGAGGGGATGTTGACGATGACGTAGAGTATGAACCCTTCTCTCCAGGGTGATTTTATGATTAATCTAAGCTGTGTCAACAAGATCAATATTTTGTTCTGCACACAAAACAAGCTCATTGAAATGCACAATATCAGCTAACTAGGCTAATCTACAGCCCAAACAGATGTTGCCTGTGGTTTGATAGATTTGGGTGACAGCAGAATCTGTCTGGAGCGCAGAGACCTGCCAGATGCTTCTGTATCAACACCTCTTTTATCACCTGAAGAGAGTCATCCTGCCAACTATGACAGTAATTCCGTCTGAGAGGGCCACACTGACAGAGGTATCGTCCCAGCATCGATGAGTGGGATTGACTGAGTGCACAAGTTTAGTTTTTGGTAACATGCTTTCTGAAAATTATCCCAGGTAGTGAGCACTGTCGGCCAATGTTTGGACTTCTTGAATTTATGCATTCAATAAAAAGAAGAGCAGCACATTCCTTCAGAGTTCTGTGTCAACCTGCATAACTGTATTTGCACATGGAAACCTCTTTTCATGTATAGAAGAACAGCAATAAAAGGGCTGCCGTGATGGCAGGTTAATCCTCATACATTAACACCCAAGAACACAATGATTTAACATCAAAACTCCAGATGCTTGCTGCCGGTAAAAGCAAAGGAAACAGTCAACACACTGCCTGATGACTTTCTGGCTTAGGTAAACAGAGTGTCTTATGGTAAGAAAAATTCATGTTGTTTTACACTTGTCTGGTTGTACAAACAGTCATGAAGTGTGTCTCATGCTCTAATCAACTAATCAACAGGCAACAGGCATATGGTGCAGGGAACGTGCCAAAATGCAGCAGTGTGCTTTAAATAGCCCCAGGTGTTTAGGTAAGTTGACTTGTGCTCATTTTTATGGGAAGGATAAGTGCCCCTGCACGCTCTGGGAGACTAAAAGATGGATTTGGCGGCTACTTATTACATTCACAACTGCTAATTAAAATGTGGTAAACACTTTTGTTTATTTATCATTGTTTATTGTCTTCTCACTCGTGAAAACAGCAGAGTTAGCAAGTTTGTTTGACCTCTAAACCCCTCAGGCATACCTGAGGGGTTTAGAGGTCTTGACTAGCCAAAATAGATGTTCATTGTCCTAAGCAATAATGGCTAGAAAACTACAGTAACTGGACTTTTCCACCTAGATTTTTTATGGTGACTGCAAACTTATTATTGTTCATTATCTTTTTTTGCAAGGCCCCAAATCAGGAAGTATCCTTGCTTAGATGTTTTCTAATATTTTTGTGATCAATCTGAAGCCAATCTCTCAAACCACACTATGTTCCAACGTCATATCCAATCAAACTATTTTAGGATTCTGGGTGGTTTTATGAACACCAATAACAAATCCCCTTCCATGTTTTCCTTTGAGAACAACGTGCCACAGCACAGTCCACAACTGTATGACGATTGCACCTTGAAGAGAAAAAATGCCTTTTAAAATAACAAACACTTGAAGCCAGCTCATTACTTGGGTGACATTGTTTCTTCCAAGGCAAGCCTCAACTCTTCATCATTATACAACTCTGCCTATTGCTCACTGGCAGAAAATTTATTACCCTCACTCAAATTCACGTAGAGTAGACAGTATGCATACCGTAACTGGTTGGCTGTGAGAGCCAAGCTGTTTGTGAGGAATGCCTTGTGCCAGCTGATGAGCTGTCAGGTATGAAGCAACACCTCCAGTGCTTTTGACCACAAATAGATTATTGCAGATTAAATAGTCTTTCAAGGACACAAAATGATACCATGTTTATGTGTAGGTTATTGGGAACAAAACTGAGAGTCTAAAGAGCTCTGTCTGTACTTGAGCACAGCAGTGCTTTGAGCTAAATGCTAACGTCACCATGCTAACATGCTCACAATGGCAATGCTAACATGCTGATGTTTAGTGGGTAAAATGTTTACAATGTTCACCACCTTAGTTTGGGTATTAGCATTCTAACATTTGCTCATTAATGATGAAAATTCAAGGGATCACCAAAGGGATCATAATTCATCCTCTTGGGACCATGAACGTGTCCAACAGTCAACCCCATGATGGCGGTAGAGGAAACCTCAGGGGATCCCCAAAATGAGAAAACTTCATCCTCTGGGGTCCGATTAATTTATGTGCAAAATTTCATGGCAATCCATCTGATAGTTGATTGAAATATTTCCGTCTGGACCAAAGTGGTGGACCAAGCGACAGAATAATATAATAATTGCCATCCCTAAAGTCAAGCTGCTAGCATGACTGAAAACAGTTAATTTTAGTTGTAAGGTTCAGAGCCTTGCGTTCATGTCTCTGCTGTATCACATTGTATATTTTGCTGATCTTGCCATTTTTGCTCTGGAGTCAGTTTTAGTTTGCATACTAATTCAGTTATCTTCAGAAGCTTTTGTTGTTTGCATAACCGATCAGATGGGGTGGGAACGTGACTGGGTGTGGACTGGGAAACAGTCCACACCCAGCCTCAGGGCTTCTAATCTGAAGAGAGGAACAAGAACTGCCCTGACATTTTATGTAGGCCTCTGGGTTCCATGTTTTCTACATTTAGCTGTCTTTGTTTAGGGTCTGTAGGATAAATCACAACAAATCCAGTTGTTTCAGACCACAACGATCTGCATTCTCATCATGCATCTTTGAAATCATTTTGAGTCATCAGCTCCTGTGGGAACAAGTCTGAAGATAACCCATTCAGGAAGCCCATATTAGAGTCAATGAGGCAGAGTAGAGCGAAAACACAGAAAACACAGCCCTGCAGGTAAAAATACTCATGTAAAGAGGAAGCTTGAAACTGGTTGAATAGACTGCCGTGCAAAAAAGGAAAATGCCACGTCGTTAAAGGTCAACAGAACAGGAAGAAAATGCACATACATAATTTTATGTCATTGCACCTGGAAGACAACTTAGTTAGGCATGAGCTTTCTAAGATGAGAGATGGACATAAGATATGTTGTCATTCAGACCAAACAGAACTTCTTGTGTCAGGGGTGATGTATCTCACTGAGCTGTTGTGTAGTGAAAGAGCGATTCCAATCATGAATTTACCTCACACACAACAAGGTCACTTGATTTGAAAAGATAATAAACAAAATGTTTCCGGAACTGCACCTTCAAAGCCTGACTGAGACTGACATACAGTAGATAGTCACAGTTGTATATCCAGGTTTTGACTCGCAGGAACCTTTTTCGGCCACCCAATTGTGTGTTTCACGAAACAGATGTCATCAAGGTAGATAAGCACCAAGCCAAAGTAAATAAGACGGCGTCACCGTCTTTTTGTTCGGAAATGGATTGTAACTCACTCACAAAATCACAAAGCCTCTCATTCACATTAAGTGGGCCACTGATTTTCTACAAGGGGGGGCTATTTGGTCTTCATCAGATCAGTTGTACAAATGTCAGTCAGCACCACCTAAAGGAGAGGAAAGTAACATCAGCAGCAGTTTAGATCTGCAGATGCAGACGTAGGAGGTAGAAAGAATAATTCCACATTTTGGGAAATATGCTTATTTGCTTTCTTGCAATTTAGATGAGAAGATTGATACCACCATCATGGCTGTACAATACATATGAAGCTACAGCCAGCTTAACACAAAGACTGAAAAAGAGGAAACAGCTAGCCTGGCTATGTCCAAACCAAAGGTTTTACAATGTGCCGGACTATTTCTTGACCAGGTGCAGTCACTTCCTGGAGTCAGTCCTCACCGTAACTGCAAGACTCTCGGGAAGTAACTGCATCAGGCCAAGAAATAACAATATTCTCATCTAACTCTGCAAAAAAACAAATAAGCATTTTTCCCAAAATGTTGCCCTATTTCTTTAATTGCTGTAGTAACTGCACCACCTGCAGGCAATGAGTGGTACAGCAGCTCCTCTTCTCTTTATTTGTGTCTGTGTGAGATTTTACATTTAACAATTATGCTACCTCTTAGTTAAAATAAAATAAAATCCTTACTAAAATAAAAACTTAACAATATTGTGTCTAACCTCCAGCTGACATTTTGTGTTTAATTTTTTAAAATTTTAATTTATAACATATACATTTTATTTTCCAGGCAGAACGTTAAGCTTTTTTCGGGCTGTAAAGGTTAATTTGTAGACATGGCCACCTGTCCAGAGCTAGCTATTCTAACAATAACCAAGAAAAAAGTAAATGTTTTCTGTAATACCCAAATGTATAGTTCATACCACCAAATACAGAACTTTTTACATTACCTTTTTACAGGCAGAGCAGTGTATTCCCAGTATTTGGCGGAAAATATTCTGCAGTCAACAAAAATCTTTTTTCAGGTTTGAAATAGGGTTAGGGTTAGGGTTACTGTAAACACAGTAACTACATATTAAAAAAGAAAAACCTCCTGCTGTAATGCACTTTGCCTGCGGGTGGCAGAAGAATCAAAATTGCAGAAGCTGTTACTCTCCTTACCTAGAGGTGGTGGACATTGGCATGTCTGCATCTGCAGGTGTAAATTGCTGCTGCTTTTTTTTCTTATCTAAGATGACCCAGGTTGAGCGGAACTGCAGGTATGAAACTACCTGGCACTGCAGCTTTGCAACTGGATGATACTGGTTGAGCTTGGCTGTTTTAGGTGTCTTGCATCAATGAGACTGTGTCCTTTTTTTAAGTTCTATTGTAAGCCAAAGCAACTGCACAAACTCACACTTTCAAGACTGTTATATGTGTAGTGATTGCCAAGGAGTTTGGAACTCCAGATTAACCATGCTTCTGGGCTTTTCCAACAAGCTTTCATGTAGCTGTTACATTCATAATGTACTTCATGGGCACACCAAACCATTATAAAACTCAATAATACAGCTTATTTCAGGGTAAATAATTTAACATTCTGAATATGACTCAAAGCTTAAGCAAGTAAAAACATTCTTGTGTGTTTTTGCTTGTGCAGCCCATCTGTTGTTTGGTCAATTACAATGTTCAGCATTTGAATCTGAGTACAATCAAGGTGTTTTCAGGGTTCTGAGTAGATATGCATCTGTAGGCTCTGGCCAAGGTGCAGGGCTTCGCTTCCACTGAATTGTTGGCTCAGAGCTGCCCTCTGTGTGCATACCTGTGTTTGTGCATAAGTCCCTGCGTGTGAATGTGTGTGGTTCTTTGTGTGTTTGTTGCTTGCACCTTGACTTCACCTTGACTTATACACAGTGCAAACAACGCAGCGGAAGTAGACAGTGTACATTTGGTGCCAGGATCCTTTGTATATTGCACAATGCTCTGCTATATATGCAGACATGTCGTGCATAAGATATAAAACAGCTTAGTTTGCTGCTGGGTCCTAAACTACATCTTATCTTCAATCTCTCAACACTTGTATGCTTTCCTTTGAGCATATGAAACGTCAAGAAATCAGCATTAAAGGTACATTTCCAGAATGCACATCTACCTTTTTATAGTCTTGGTTTTGATCAAGGAATGCCTCCTGCTCATCTCTGATCAACTAAGTGCATAAAAGAAGATGAGACTTCTCTTTTAAATCTGGCAGAAAGGAATGCACATTTACTCTCAGCTCGCCTTGGGGCCTTGGCCTGCACCAAACATGTTTTTGGAGTACAGAAAAGAAGACTAATAGCACCTACTGGGGGCTCCCACATGCATACAACTATATCATAAACTCCTATTATGGCACACTTCCAGAATCTCCTGTAAGCCTGAATTTTTATTTTTATGGCATCATATACAAATGATCAACAAATTGCAAACAGTAATGCCTGAAATGTGCTAATAAAAGGGTAGACTGAGCAAAATGTACCATAATCAGATTGTGTTTACTTTTTGACTACTTTGTCTCACATCTGTAAATGTGTAGAAAATTAGGTTAAGAGGACAATATACTATATTATATATTTAAATTCACTTTGCAATAGCTGTAATGTTACTGTCATAAATTACCCCATAATTAGCTATTCTCTATGAAGATTTTGATACTAATCTCACAAATTGCAGATTTTTTTTCCAGAGCTGACTATATAATCCTGTAATGAATCTGTCCTTTAATTTTAAAGTCAAAAGAAGTACTATCATTCCATTGCTGTCTGTGTGTGTGTGTGTGTGTGTGTGTGTGTGTGTGTGTGTGTGTGTGTGGGAGAACACATGCATGCAAGTGGAGGCATGAGTGTGTCTGTACACTTTCAATAACTTTTCTGACGTGTTCTTTGGCTGTTTTTCAGTGTGATTTTCAGTGACAAAAACCTGACCTAGCGAGAAGATGCCCACAAATTATATCAGAGACACTTCATGCAGCCTTTTCTGGTGAACTCGGCCCGAACCAAAACATTCACAGTTCAATAGATCCTCTTGCAAAGTGAGTAAGTGAGATAGAGGAGGCACGCAACCTTCCCGGCACTGTCACACCTTTAATGAGCCCTCACACTTTAAGCTACCCAGGGAGAAAAAAAATCAAATGAAAGACTACTTTAATGGAACAATGACTAAGGTTTTCAAATTGGGAATACCCTCTTTCATTAAAGACTCTTAACTAAGATCCACTTCCCAAACCATCTGATTCGTCGGCTACAAAAAGAATGCCAGAACAAAGGGGTTTTTCACAATATCACACACATAGTCAATTAAAATACACTGTGTTCATGGGAATAATTGGAATATTGAAAATAACAGGGATACAACTTAATATGTTGTGTGTTTTCTTGTGTTCTTAGAGTCGGATCAATGACGCTACATCTAAACGAGCAAAAAGCCCTGATGACAAAGGTTGAAAAGCTTCTTCAGCTTAGCCTTAACCTTAATAGTGGCACTGTGGGGACACCTAACATAGAATTAAATGCAATTATGAAAAAATGTTTCCAACCCAAGAGGTGCCTGTGAGAGGGAAACCAGAGAAGCTGTATTCATTTCACACAGCCTCGGGTGCTGAGAGGATATGGCAGTCCTTTTCATATTGGCAGCTGTTTGATCAGACTAACAGCGCTCCTTAGTCGTACCATAGCTGCAGGTCTGATCTAAACTCCTCATCAGATTCAAAGGAGACACCGCGTCTCCAATGCACTCCAGGCTCTTTCCATAAACACAGCTGAATTATTCCTTTGAGCACCCTTGCTTGATACTGGCCTCCATTCTTCTCTCCGAAGGCAGATGCAGTCTTGAACAACCAACAACCTCACAGTGGTAGACATGGAATAATGTTGCCCACAGTGTGTTTCACAGTGTCACTCTGACATCTTCCAGCAAGGGCGTGAATCTTTACCGTGAGGGCATCTGATAGCTTGTAGATCAGTTGTGGCTGATAGTGTTCTCTGTGCATTGTGGGAAATAACAGGGAAAGTAGACAGCAGCAAAAGAAAGGGAGGGAGAAAGAATTCACAGACACTGCCAGTGAATGGAGGTGTAGCTAGCATGGCTCTGTGTTGTGTGTTGATCATGGTTATCAGAGCCATAGTAGATGACTGATAACTGAGGTGTTGCGTTGTGTAAGTGTGTGTGTTTGTGTGTGTGTGTGTGTGTGTGTGTGTGTGTGTGTGTGTGTGTGTGTGTGTGTGTGTGCACATATGTGCCTGTGCGATCTGAGTGACTGCACAACAAAGAGTCTGAATGGATTTAGTCAAAGCTCAAACGCTGATGCAGCTGCATTCCGGGAGGTTTATGATGTGAAACACCAAAGAAAAGGAAACAATGATCACATTCATGAGATGTCATTTTCTTCCACTTTTATCTGAGGAATTTGTTTTTTTCTTCCTTTTTTTTCATAACGTAATGTGTCTACCTTCAAAGTGGGCTTTGTTTGAAAGCTTGACCTCACTCTCACTAATAAGGTGCAGGTCAGTTGCCTCTACAGTAGCATCCTTACATGTACTGTAGTTATGTACATAGGCCTACAGTATTCCATGCACATGGATTTGAGTGTGAGAGGCTCATAGCTTAATATTTGAGAATCGTGCAGTAAATTAACCTTCTTCCTCCACTCAAAATGGTCTTTTTCTCCTTCTTACTCTTATTGTTGACCTTCACTGTGCAGAATGTGCAGTTTGTTTTTGCATTAAACTACAGAAGAGGGAACGTTTCTCTGTGCTCACCTTACACCTGAAGTTAAAGACATGTACCTACAACCAAAACTATGTTGGTCCAGTATGCAATTTACACAAGTGTGATGTGCAAGTGTGTGCACTTGAAGCCTCCAGTGCACATACACTGAAAATTGACTTTTCAGTGAGGTAGGAGACATCTTGCGTCCAGCCGTTAAACTTTTTAAATGAACAATATTTGCATATAAATTGTGGATTTTTCATTGAGGGAGACAGAACAGATTTAATTTTAAGAATTTTAAACTTAAAATAGAACTTTTTTGTGGAAACCCTGCCCCCATATCAGACACAAATTATCTGTAGAGTATTTTATATGTCTTAAAATATCTGCAGGGGAGTTTTAATTACCAATTAATTGAGACTGCATCATTGGTCACACTTTCACACAACTTAAAAGGACCTGTTCAGGGCCAGAGCAAGAAGTAATCTGATGCTCTTATGTTGCAGCAAAAAGTAGAGGCAAGAGACTCTCCTCTCCAGAGAAACAAAAGCATTGGTTGTTTCCTTTAAGACTTGTTGGTCGCACTCTGTTTCAGATACAAATATAACATTTTCTTACAAGTTGCTGGGATGTAGTAAGACCCCATGTAGACTTCTTCCAATATTTACTGTGGCCCCTGTTTTGATTGTGTTCAAATACTGTAAATCTCAAAAAAGATTGCCTCAGATCATTTATACAGCTTTAGTTACATGGTCAGGTTTAAGGTTACATAATACTGTCTGGTAAAGGTTGGATTACCCACTGGGTGAAGCCGGAAACTACCCTGGGGCCCCAGAACCTCAGGAGGAGCGAAGGTTCCAGGTTCAAGGTGTGGCAATAAATATGTGGTTATTAAGTTCATTGCAAATTAGATTGTTAATACTGTATGCACCCCTAAAGCACATTTCAAACTGAAATGGTAGGGGCCTCAACGCAACACCTGCATTGTTACCCAACTTGAGGCCCTGTCTTCTAGGTATTTGCTAAATCAGTTAAATTGTGCTTATGTCATGCATTTCACTAAAACAACATGCACTTAATAAAATTACCATAAACTAATTACTAATTACTAACCAATACATAGTGGGGGCCCACAGCTAATTTTTGCCCTGGGCCCTTTATTTTGTGTTTCTCTGGTCTGGAGTCCAGGGGTTCATTTTAATGAATTTTTTCTTAAATTCTATGCATCCATTTTTGTCTTTGTTTAGCACCTTTAACACTGATCGTACCTCACATGCATGGTGTCCCTTTTTTCAGCACAAACTCAGCTATAAGTCTGTCTTATTATTTTGTCAGTTTAACTAACTATGAAGCTTCCAGGAACCCAAAATACAAGAAAAATGACACAGACGCCTACAGAAATGTACAAATCTTTAGTGATAATCAAAATATTAATATGGATCACTTCAAGTTTGTAAAAAATATTGTTTCACTATTTATACACACAAATACATTAAAACATGTAACAAATAAAATCATACCACAGTCTATTTACATCTAAAGTGACTTTATCCCAGCTCGTTTTCGGAAATGTGGTAACATCATCCTGTTGTAGCCTCTGTTTACTGGCTACCAGTTAATTTAGAACTGATTTTTAAATGTTATTGATTACGTCCAAGGCAACATCAGCTCAGTCCCTAAGACTTCAGTGTAAACCTGCACATGCTTTCTGAAGACGCATTTTCACAGACAGGCCATTTGGTATTGACACACTCTTCATTTTTAACTTCATTTTTTTATGTTTTGTGTAACAGTGTCATTTTCATATCATTGACCTTTTTTTTTGGATGTCTTGGCATTATTAAAATGGGGGTAAAGCAGTAGAAGATGGGAGAAAGATCAGAAGAGTCAGATGTGGGGGTGAATAAAAACGTTTTAGTTGCATTTTTTATTTTCATAAACCTTGTTTTATGGTACAAAAAATACAAAAAAATGCTCTTTTGAGTAGTTATTAAGACACTTTAATAAATTTGGTGAAATGACACCAATTGGGCCCTGTGTGTAGTTCTCATGTTGGCAACTGTAATAACTCACAAAGGAAAAAGCAGAAAACCACTAAAGGTCGTTCTGTGGTAATGGTCATCCCAAACATTTCCCAGAAGTTGCACTGAAACAACATCTCCCACTTCTAACTGCAACACTGCACCATTGGATGCATTATCCTCAGGATCTGAGGATGTGGTGTGACGGTCGCCTGCGGTAACTATGAGATGTCCGTTCTTATAAAGTACCATTCTCATACTTAATTCAGAGTGTGCTACATGGCCAGAAAATCTGAAGTAATACACTCCTTTTACTGGTGCAGTGAAGTAACCTAAAACACAGACAGAAAAGGAGAGTCACAACTGATAGAAGTGAAATTATTGAAACCAATAGACCAATTTCTCAAATAAAAGAAGCCTAATCAGACTACCTGTGATTGGGTTGTAGTGGTTTCCAATGTTGGAAAAGACATTTCTGTAGATGAGTTGAATAATATCTTTGTTGCCGCCTATGTTACCTTCACCAGATGCCAGAAGGGAGGCAGAAAAAGCCAGTTTTCTCACTGTGGCAAAGTTAAAGAACAACATACAGTTACTTTACATTCTGTACTTCCTGTACTCACACACTCACACACTCACACATGCACAAAACACATACACAGAGAGGCAAAAATCATTTACCTTTGTTGGTATTTTGAAGTTCCTGCACTGCCGCCTTTTGTCCTGAAATCACAAGACACATATTCATAACCATATGCATACAATTTATTACACCAATCATAAACCCTTAACCTTTACCTTCCTGCTGTTTCTCTAGCTCCTCTACGCGGCGTTCACTGACTGTCATTCTTTGCTGCAGAGAGCTAAGCTTCTGTTGAGCGACTGCAAGCTCTGTAGCTTGAGCTAAAGTGACATAAAATGTTTACAAGTCAGATTCAAACTACCTGAATACCTCAGTTATGGTTGGGCACAATGTGAAAGCACTGCACAGTGTTTACCGTCATTCTCCATCTGCAGCTCCTCTGCCAAGCTCTCAGCAGCAGTCATCCTGGCCTCCATGGCTGTAACAAGAGTGCTCATTTAAGCTCAGCTACACCTATTTTGTTAAAAGTGCTTTATTTCAGTGTACCTGTATTTTCCTTCTGCAAGGCCTCCACCAGGCTTTCAGCAGCTGTTACTCTGGCCGTCAGGTGCCTCAGCTCTACTCTCTGCTCCACCACAATGTCTCTCAGATCCTTCAGCTCAGTCCAGATGTCAGACTGAAGCTCCAGCTCTTCTTCACCTCCCTCAGCTTCAGTCCCAGACCTCTGAGCCTTCTCTTCCCCGCTCTCGACAGCTTGAAGCAAGATATCGTTGTCACTGCTGTGTTTCTGAGCTCTGCAAAGATGGCAGAGTATCAGTACCAGTGAGAAGACCAAGGCGGTCTTCATCTTCATTTGGAAATGATCGGTGCTCTGTTTGCTGTCTGTGGCACAGTTGTGTAATGGATCTGCCTTTTATGGGTTGCTTCAAGGTCAGATGTGTCAGGTGGATGGTGACTTGCCAAAGTCATGAGAAAGCACACCTGTAACTTAGAATCATTTGGCAGGTGGTGGAGATAGAGGGAGGGTGAGGACACAAACAGAGAGAGCAGTAACTGTGACTCAGTGGTTTTAAACACAGATAGTGAGTGGTTGGTGGAGTTGTGTCTTGGAGTCCTGCCATCTTTCCATAGGCTGATCTATTTATCAATTCAGTATTACTGTTCTGCCATAAATTCTATCATTTCAAAGCTAATAATGTTCAGTTTTGACTGACAGTGTCAGAAAAAGCTATATGTTGTGGTTTGCAGTGGTGTTGTACAGGACTGCATTATATTAAGTGTTTCTAATGTGTTGCCCACATTTCCATACAAGAGGGGGACTTAATATTAGTAACACATTTCAATATAATGCAGTCCAGTACAACACCACCACTAACTATGACCTCAATAGTAAACATATAGTTGAATTAACACCTCTATGACTGTGTCAACAAAAAACTGAACATTATAATCTAAATGATGTAATAATATGAATTATAATCTTCTACCTAAATGTAGAATTTGAGGCAGATCTGTTGTATAAAACCTAATAATGTGGCCATGGTGTGTATTTTACTCACTTACCTAAAGTGGTGTCCAGTCATGCAGATAGTTTTCTGCCAATGTTTTGAGATGTCCATCAGTAGGTTTTCTGCTGCCTCCCCAGTACAATGTGACGTGAATGAGCTTTTGTTTGTGGTACTTAAAACAATGGAAAAATAGGCAGATAAATAGATTTTTAAAAAAAATCACAAAAACAGCAATATCCAGAAACAGCGTCCCGGATAATGCGCAGACAGAATGCCCTATGTATATATGCATGTGAATATACAGTATGCATTGTATGTATGCATATCATCTATGTATAACCTGAGCACATAAAACCAAAGCTGTCTGCATGGCTAGATACCACTATAAGGGTAGGTGAGGATAATTTTCTTTTATTTTGTAATTTGGGTAAACTGAGGTTTGAATTTAGCCATGAGTTATTTTCAATGGCACGCACAAACAAGTGTCTGCTGTCATTGTCCACT
Source organism: Maccullochella peelii (assembly GCA_002120245.1). Taxonomy (NCBI): domain Eukaryota; kingdom Metazoa; phylum Chordata; class Actinopteri; order Centrarchiformes; family Percichthyidae; genus Maccullochella; species Maccullochella peelii. The sequence continues at coordinate 89,502 of LKNJ01001021.1, forward strand.
CTGTGTCAGAGAGGAAAACAGATCTGACAGGACTCTGATTCTCTGTCATACCTTGGCAGTGACACTGTTTCAACATGATAAGACTTTCCACTGGTGCTTGCTCTGTGGCTTTTATTTTTTTTTGCTGTCAGCCCCAAAAATGGCTATATGTCAGGTGAAGTTGTTTTCCAGAATGGATCTGGAAATATCTTAAACGCCTTGAGTGCAAACGGGCATCCTTACAGTCCCCTAGGCTACCCGCAAGTTATTGTGAAGAGTTAGGGAAATTTCCCACTGCAACAAGACCATTATCTGGGCGTGTTGCTTGTGAGTCATAAGCGTGTGCATCAGTGACAAGTTAGACAATTAGACAGAAATAACAACAAATCAACCTGTCGTTAAAAAAATATTTCTTGAAGCTTATAAAGTGCAGTGAATGGCATGATTTATGCTGATTGCTGCTTGTGTTTATGAATAAGAATATGGAGCAGCTGTCAGTCAGGATGAAACTTCTCACTGCCACATACAACAGGGTATAAACCAGATAAACACACAGGCATCAATCTTTCTAACAAAACACTGCCAGCGCTCATGTGGTGGGCAAGTGAACACAACTGAGTGAGAATGCTAATCATTCATGAATAGGCAGAATTGTCTCAATACCATTTTTCAGAATCCTGTATTTACTTTTTCTTTCTATAAATGACAGGCCTGTCATAAAAAGACTTTGCTGTAGGGGTAAACACAAACAAATGTACATATCCCACAGAAGTTTTAAAAGAAGAGGTTTTTTGGAAAGCGAACACAGGGTTTTCTACCCTGGTGCCGGAGGGGGCAGAGATAAAGAGAGTAATAGTTAGACTGCGGTCACATTGGTATGCAGACAGTCATGAAAGCAGTGCAGTACCTGTTGCATCTTGCAAATTCATTTGCTGAATATTGTGAAATTTCACTTCTTAAATTGGGGGGGCCCCTTTTTTATCACACCTAAATGGACTGATGATGAGGTTAGATGAACACAGATGATTTGGATTACAGATGATCTACTGATACACATTGGTCTACTGATGCATCATCATCCTCATTATCAGTAACTTCATCATCAAAGAGACAAAATAAAAATTTATTATGATGTATAGATGTTGAGGACTGTAAAAAGACACCAAAAGTTTAGTCTCTGTGAGACTGTACTGCACAGTGGTGCTGTGAGCTAAATGCTACCATGCCCACAATGATAATGCTAAGAAGCTGATGTTTAGGAGGTACTGTTTACCATGTTCACCTTCCTAGTTCACTGTGTTAGCATGCTAATTAGCACTAAACACAAAGCACATAAACAAAAGTATTGAACAAATTAAGATTTTGATGATGATGATGCTAGCTGGAAAGTGGAGGATCACCCCCCATGTGATTTCAATTCATGGGGATTCAGTGGGACATGAATGAGATTTCATGCTAATCCAGCTAATAGTTGTTTCAACATTTCACTCAAACCAACCAAAAATATCAACCTCATGGTGGCGCTAGAGAAAAGTCAGGGGACCACCAAAGTAATTAGGATGCATCATCTGGGAACCATGAGTGTCAAAATGTAGATGTTGAGATATTTCACTGGACATGTGAAAACATTGACCTACTGGTGGCACTAGAGGAAAAGTCAGGGGGTGACAGTAGGATTGATCTTCTTGGCACCATGAATATCTGTACCAAATTCCCTGGCAATTCATCAAATAGTTGTTGAGATATTTCAGTCTGGACCAAAGCGGTGGACTTGCCGACAGACAGACCAACATTGCCATCCGTGGAGCCACGCCTCTGGCTGAAAACATATTTCTCATATACCTCTATTATAGTTTATCTATGCAGATAGTTTTGCTTTTATTTACCCAGCTTCTGAGATATTGCGCTGAAACATTTAAAAGTTAAGTTGAGCTAGAAAATTCATACTTGTGCTTGGAAACAGTAATCTTAACTACGCTTACTCTCCACTTACAGGCTTTTTTTCTGAGCATCTCACAGTCTCCCTGAGTGGAGCTTGCTGGAGAATAGTCATCATGTGACCTAAATATGGAAAACAATGATCACATTTAAACAATTTAATTTAAAAAAACAGCAAAATCCCTGTTACTCTGGATGATCCACAGAACACACTGTCAACAATTTTCATGGTCCTCATGAATCCTGTCAGATGAAGTTTCACTGAAAACTGCTGACAAGGATGTTGCTGTTGAATATTTTACTGTAATCTTCAGTTACTTAATTTGTGAGCAATGATATCTTGCATATCTCAGCATATAAAACCAAAACACTCAGCATGGCTACACACCACTAACGAGAAAATTATTTTTTTTTGGACACATTTCATACTATACAGTCCCACAAATGTAACCCTGATTTTGAGTGAGTCAATACAGTGCATCCAGAAAGTAAAAAAGATGGTTTGTGTTGTCAAAAGTCACACATGCCAAAGATGTCTGGCATTACATTCTGTCAAAATGGCAGTTAACAAGGCAGCGCATCATCTGTGGCTCCTCTCCGGTCTCTGGTCAAAGAACCTGTTGCTGAGGTGTCGACCTGTGATTAAGACTCCAGTAAACCTTCCCACCCAGGGAGCCTTGGAGAAGAAGAGCTTCCCCTCAGGTCAATCCACTACTGCAGGGGATGAGCCTCCTTTTCCTCTGTATCTGCCCTCAGGGCTACATCTCATACTCCTGGATCTCTATTCCTTCTGGCTTTCTCACAGGGTCAGACTGGAGGCAAAATGTCGCTTTTAAGGGCTTTTTGATTGAATCCATTCTAAAAGGTGTAATATTAGGGATATGGTGCAATTTCTGCTGAAGTGTGATAAGATGACACCCAGGCAGAGCTATCAGGTGCCTCAAAGTGACAGGCAACCTTACATACCTTCCTCCATTCTCCTCTCAGGCAAATTCCTCGCTCGCTGTCTTCCTGAACTCTTCTTCTCTCTTTTTTTCTTTTCCATAGGAGTTAAGACAAACATAATATCTAGCTCTGTACTTTTCTATCCTGAATTTTTTTGTTTAATTTGAACCTGCGGAAGTTTAACCTTACTGACATTTTCTCTGTGTTAGCCTTGTGTCTTTTCGTGCCCAGTCGGCAGGCCAGATAACTGTGACCCACCCACGGAAATCATATTTGCTGCAAGGTTGTTTTACCTTTTAATAAACTCAGCTCTCAAGTTTTTCACAGACTGGGCTCTCACAGGCATCTCTATTGTCTCCTAATGTAAGGTGTTCTGTCAATGATCAATCATCATACCCTATTGTCAATATAATTGCTTATAATAGAAATGTTGACACATAACATAATCTACAATAATAACTCTTTCTGTGGTGCACTTCTGTGGTGGTAATCGCTCCACAAATTGACCAATCACACTTCTGTGCTTCAAGACCAACAGCCAATCATACTGAGCAGTGGGAGGCCGGAGGTTTTGAGTCTGTGCACTCTGCACACTGCTAGCTACTGTGTGAAGTGGGCTTGACTTCAGGTAGTTAGCCTCAGCCTAATCTAATGATGCATACTTCCCCCTGTTTATGGCAGCCAGGGAAGAGGGAGCGCTAGCCTGTGCTTGTCTGCTGCTGAGAATGCCCATTAATGCTCTTTTCCCCCCTCAGGTGATGACCACCTGAGCTATCAAAGACAAGCGTGTCTGTAACACCACCCTCCCCCTCTTCCCCCCTCTCATCGCACCCAGACACATGCTGTACAGTCGCTTGCACAGTGGATCACAGTTGTTTTATCCCTCCAAAAGTGGCATTTTAAGAGTAGTTAGATTTTTTGATCATCATCATCATCATCATTTTTTCTGTGTATTTTTTTGAGTATATGTCAATGTGCTCTTAGCTTTAAATGGTCAGTTCATTCAAATTCCAAAGGAAAATATTTTCTCACTCACCTCATGTGGTGTCTAGCCATGCAGGTAGTTTTGGTTTGATTTGCCAGGGTGTTGGCAGTCTGCCTGCCCCCTCACATTTAGTTCTAATACAAAGAACTAAATGTGAGCAGTTTTCATTGCAACTACTTTCTTGACATCTATTGCATGTCTGTCTGTCCTGAAAGAGGGATCCCTCCTCTGGTACTCTCCTGAGGCTTCTTCTATTTTATTTTCCATGTTAAAGGGGTTTTTTGGGGAGTTTTTCCTTATCCATAACAAGGATCTAAGGACAGAGGGTGTTGGATGCTGTACAGATTATAAAGCCCCTTGAGGCTATAAAGTTCTTGATATTCGGCTATATAAACTGACTTGACTTGACTCTCTTTTTTTTAATTATTTTTTTTTTATTTTATGCCATTATTAAATAGGGTAAACAAGAAAGAGAGAGATGTTTTCTTGTTCTTCTTTTAAGTTGTGTGAAAGTGTGACCAATGATGATATGCTACAAAGGTCCACAGCTGGACTTGAACCACTGTCGGTGCCTTAACCCCTAGTCACCTGGGCTACCAGTACATGCTTGCACTAAGCAACATGCTTGCACTAAGCAACATGCTTGCACTAAGCAACATGCTTGCACTAAGCAACATGCTAACCTGTGAAAAAACTATGGTTATTTTGACCCAGACACAACAAGCTCAAGTCTTAGCTTAAAACTGTCACAAATGTATATAGTTAGTTGTACAAAACAAAGTGCATGATGTTCAAAACTGCAAAGGACACGCACATTATTTACAATCAGTAACGAATACTGATATGTAAGTTTAAAAAGTGCTGTAGTAGTTAATAAATAGCAGTAATATAAAAAATAACAAAACAACCGCCATAGTCTTGTGTGGTTTTCTACCCATACATCAATTTTGACCAAGTGATTTTTAGTGTATATACAGTCTTTTGTTTTCAGCTAAAAAAGCATCTCCACTGGAGCAATGTGAGTTGAGTGCCTTGCTCAAGGGCAAGTCATTATTTACTGACTAAAGGGAGAGCATTCCCCATTCATTTTCCTTACCCGGATTCTCACAGACTGTGCCTCAGATCCCCTGAAAACAAAGACGAATGAATTTAATGCAGAAATTCTGCAGCATCATTTCATTAAAGGCCTGTGCGTGATTTACCTTACTCAAGATTTGTTTAATAGGAGTTGTTATCAGTACGTAATTTGCAAACACTAAGGCTACACGGCAGGCCTAATGATCTTTAGTACAGTTCTCCTACAGTCCCTTTTCCTTTGTCCAGTACATTTCAAAACTTCCTGTCAGTGTCCCTAAACCCATAATAGATGTGTGTATCTTCCCGTCTGGGATGCGTGATTCACTGTCCCTGAAACACAGCACCACCTAATCTTGAAGGGCAGATAAAGGGGAAAGAGACATCAATCACAGCTCTAGGGCTCGTTATGTATTGTACTTACCAAGAGTGGCATCTCAGTCACTGGGTGTGAGCTCGAGTCAGTCATACACACATAGCTATTATTATGAGTTATGTCAGGAGGAACGTCTTAGACTTGAAGAATGAGAAAGCTGTATTGAATGTTTCCTTGATTCTTTTGGGGTTAACCAGCTATTATTAATTTCACCAAGCAAGCAGTAAGGGACTAAAATTAATGCAGAAATCACAGAAATCAGTCTCTTTGTTGAAATGACCTTCGACAGTATAACTCATCTCAGAGACCATAAAACTGGCGAGCCGCTCTGTTTGGATGTGCAACATGCATTAATACAGCTGTCACAGAGACACACACACACCCTTTCCGATGATTACAGCAGGTCCAAGAGGCTCACTGAACTCTGAGCAGGGGCTTAACTCCTGTGTTTATAAAAGGTTTATACTTTAATTGGTTCAAATTTCTTCACAATTAATGAGAACCCGATGCACCTTCCCCTGTGTTTTTGAAGACTGTTCTGTTGTTAAAGATGCTCCTGTTGCCTTGGAAGAAAGCCAACATTTTAGGGTGTAGGACTGCATTCGCCCTGTAGGTGGCAGTGTAACTCTTTCTATGTTACAACCTACAGCAGATGGAGTTGAACTGTGTTGAGCTTACAAGATGTTACACATAAATATAAGACTGTAATAATTTTATGTCAGATATCAAACACTAAATGATCATTGCTTTTATTAGCCGTCATAAAATGTGCGTGCGTCAAACAGGCGTGTGCTGATGGATGACGCTCAAGTTGAGCTCACTAGCAAGGTGTGAACAAGTATGTAAATAGGCATGGATATTTACTGTGCGGCATGTCCTGACAAGAATGGATTATATACTTTAACAACTTCACTGAGGAACAATGTTCACTATATACAGTGCATGAGAAACAATTGGTGCATAATCAAACAAGTTTGCCAAGTGGAAATTACTGTTGAGTGATTATGAAACAAAAACACACACCACACACTCCTCCTCAAAATAATATTCTCACTAATGAATAAAATAAGCCAATACTCAACCAAACCACATTGGTGTTTATTAATATTTTACTAAAATACTTTGCTGCTTATGAATCTAGCAATAAAAATATGATACATCCATCCATAATGCGTCTGATTCAAAAAAATTAACCATATAGAGTAATATAAAATGATCTAATATTAAATACTTCAAAGACAAAACAAAAACAGCAGCGCAGGGTAAAGGAAAAGAGACATAACTGTTTAGGCACTGTAATAAGAAACTCTTCTGCTTTTCACCACGGTGTTATCAAATTACTCATCATCTGATAACAAGTTGATATGAGCACAAAACTGGGATAGTCTCTCAGTATGAAAAGAAAAGAGCTGGGAAGGAGCCAGAGGTTGCCTGTTATCATTTTTATGCTTTACTCACGTCTGGTTAAGATAATCAAAACAATGGCAAATTGTTTCATTCTGGTGGTATAATAAATATCTCTGAAGCTATTATTTTGGATTCAGATTTTGATGGGTTTTTGAAAATATGGAATGTCTTTTCCATGGGTTTTTGAGCAATGGAAATTAATTACATGAACATCAGCAATTCAAGTGAGAAATGGAAAAAAAGATAATTTGACATTACAGGGTTTTCATGCAATTTCTGTGAAAACAGAAACTGACACAAAGCAAACAGTTTCTTTCTGAATATTCAACTCAATATTAAGTTCAGCTGGACATAAGCAAGATTAACTACTCAAACCAGTCATGACAGACAGTAGTATGCTTTATGACGTTGTTAAATAGTGATATGAAAAGTCCTCATGAACTGAATGAAGGTCCATAGTGGCCACAGCACATCTCTAACTGTTAGAGCGAGTTGGCTGTGATGAAGACGTAGAGCCTGGCCTGGAAAGTGGTGAACGTCCCCTGTCTCCAAAGCTTCATCTCCACATTGATTAAGAAATCCCGCGGACCCTCAACCTGTTGATGCAAGTACACAGCGCCCGTGTAGGCATTCAGCTTCCGGGTGCTGAAGTAGTTTTCCTCGTTTCCCTGCGTGATGCTGACAATGACGTTGTCTCCCGAGTAGGCAGGGGAGGGTCCGATGCGGAAGATCTGAGCAGGGATGACGATGTTGGACTGGAAGCTGAGGTAGTAGTAGGTGATTCTCAGAGGAGAGTTTTGACACTCCAGGTAGTTAGGACAGCTGATTCGCTCACAGCGCCTACAAAGGACACAGGGAAGGGAAGGCAAGGTAAGGCAACTTTATTTGTATAGCAAATTTCAACAACAAGGCAATACAAAGTCCTTTAAATAAGACATAAAAGGCGTCGAGACAAGATTTACTGTCTTATAGGGAAGGTTCCCTCTACATTAATACTTACTGAAACAATAAAGAGTCAAATATATCCAAAAAGAGTGATAAAGCAAACAAAGGATATACATGTTACAAGCAGATTGCAGTTAAACTGATTGATGCCATCTAATGCTGATTTACGAGTTGTCCTGATCCATATTAAATGGATTTTAATATCATTTTACTCCCCTCTCTCTTTTTGTTTTAATTAGAGCCTTCATATAATTATCTAACCTCATATGAGTCACAAAAAACATAACAGAATGACAACCGTTTTAAACATCAATGAGGCATTATATTGAACATTGGTATAGGTTTTAAACTGATTTCATCACTTACGTATCGGACACTTTGCGGTAGTTCGGTGGACAGTTGAGAGAAAGGCAGCGGTACCCTCCTTGGATGTTGTAGCAGGTCTCAGCTAGAGAGCAGTTATGGGCCCCTGTGGCACACTCATCAATATCTAAAACACACAGTTAATGCACAAGTGGCTGGTTTAATGCCAGGAGCCCGAGGAAATGTGTGTTAGTCACACGACAATTGACTACAGGAAAAGGCTCATTGCTGAATGTGTAAGACAAAAACTAGTCCTTGTGGAGGAAAAAGACTGCTCAAGTAAAAAATTCAAATTAGCAAGACAGGATTTCTGGATTTTTAGTCCAATAAAGTTTTATAGCCTGTGTAATTACTGAGCCACTGTAAAAGTACAAATTATATTTATCTGAGCAGAACATTACTATACATTCTATGTAGAGTTAAATGGGTGCAGAGACATTTTAAAAATCTATTTCAGAGCAGAACCCAGTGAGGTACACTTGTAATGAAGCCTCTGAAGTACAGTGAGTGTGTGCATTTTGTTGGTTTTGTTTTTTAGAGGGGTATGTCACCTCTGCAAGAGCGTCCATTTGGAGACATGGTGTAGCCATATTCAGGACAAGCACACTGGTAACTGCCAAGAACGTTCACACACTTATAGGTGCACAGATGGCCGATGCTCTGGGAACACTCATCGATGTCTGGACGACAAGGATGAAATAAATCATGTGAAATTGATTCATTAACTTGTCCGAGCATTAGTTTGGTATAAATATGGTATTTGGGATGTGTAATAGAGCGTGCCCCACCTTCACAGGTGTGCCCATCCTCCCTGAGGTAGTAGCCCTGTCTGCAGTAGCACTGGTAGGAGCCATAGATGTTGGCACACTCCTGACTGCACGGGCTGGCCAAACACTCATTCACATCTGGAGATTAGAGGTTAGAGCTCATTACTGTCACAATTCACTTGATCAAAGGGTTTTCAATGTTTTTATCCCAACATATAAACAAGGTGTTGTTATTAAGCCAATTATGTTTTTACTGGTTTGTGCTTGAAGGCACGGTATGACATACAGTATAATACACTATACAATACCTCTAACTGCCATCCCTCTTCAGTAATGTGCTGTATAGTGCTTTAATATCAGCTCAGTCTAGGAATCTGCACTGTTCATGCACACACACAAGCCTGGTACACCAACAAACACATACACACACACACACAGGCATATTTTCACGTGCAGATTCCCAAAAACATACAACCACATGCACCAACACATACACATGGATGCACTCTCTCACACCCATGCTGGCAGACATTAATACACACACACCTTCACAGTTCTTGCCATTGCCGGATAAGCGGAAGCCAGAGGTACATGAGCATTCGTAGGAGCCCGGGGTGTTCTCACAGGTCTGGGCACACAGGCGGCCTGGGTACCGCCAGCACTCATTTACATCTAAGAGGAAGAAGCAGTGTCATCATACCTTTGTAAGTGTGTATTGCATTTATGTATTCGCACCCATGTGTGCAAGTGCACATGTGCAACCGAGCGTGAGTGGGTTTGTTGCCCTACACGGCCGTGTACGTGTGCATGCCTGTGCGTGTTTGTGTGCATGTCAACGCGAGTGCGATGTGACCAGCTGCCTGCTGATAGTCTAAACACTTGAGCAGAGTCCATTATCATGAGAGTCACAACACAGTGAAACACAAACAGGGGGAGCAAGCAGCAGCAGCAGCAGCAGGGGCAGAACAGAGTCCTCTGCAGCAGGAGACGTGATCGGCCCAGTGGCTACTGCAGGAGCCAGCAGCAGAGCCGGGGAAACAGCAGCAGCTCTCCCACCGCAGAATAATAAACAGGAGCAGCAGAGTAGGCAGACAAAGAAGGAAGGTGGCTGTACAGTAGTGCAAAAGAGCAAAAAAGTGATGAAGGGCGAAAGCAAGGGAAGGAGAGAACAGAAAGAGCAGGAAACTATGAGACAGGAGGGTAAAGGAAAAATGTAGCCTATAAAGCTCCACTTTTTTTTCTCTTAAAATGTAGCATGTGTACTACTTCTGCGTTATGATGTCCAACATACCTACACACATCCTCCTGAATGAGTCATACTGATAGCCTGTCTGGCATTCACAACGATAGGAACCGGGCAGATTGTGGCACAGCTGGCCCTCGCCACATCGATGCAGACTTCCCTGACACTCGTCCACATCTACAAGACAGACGCATGAAGGGTAAAGAGATGGAACAATGACAGTGACAACATTCAGCTGTCACTACTTCACGAATGAGTGTAACTTGTTCATGTGTAACAACTACAAGTCATACCAATACATCTGGATCCATCAGGACTGGCGTGATAGCCACGGCTACATATTATCTTCCTCTGGCACATGTAGGATCCCACGGTGTTGATGCAGTTAAATTCCATGCTACATGGCTGGGCCAAAGCGTCACACTCATTAATGTCTGTTACAGAGAGGGAGAGAAAGACGGAGAGAGATGAAAAAAGACAACATGAGAGGAGACCGAAAGGCACAATGGCGAGGCCTGAGAGACCAGAGGGCAGCTCTTTAGCCACACTGTGATATCAAAGCAAACACACATCACACAGTTGCATTCCCTTGGAAAACTTTGTTGTGTGTGTGTCTGACATTTTCTCAATTTTCTCATTTCTCAGAGCATTTCTTTTACACTTCTTTTACAGGGGTGTCGGCTGCCTCGACATGCCCCAGTTCCTGCCCCTGGGGGCTAATTCCACAACATCAGTTTGTACTGGAGGAGGACAGAGGATTGGCTTTTATCCACCCCTCTGCAGCCCCTAACAGCAACCTCTCTGATCTCCTGTCTGTGTGGCATTTAACCCCTCTGTCACTGCATGGCGTACAGCCGTGCGTCTACATGGACTATGATTCACCTGTGGGGAAATTTTGTGTGTGGCCTGGTTCACTCACTTGTGCTTGGGAACAAGATTGGGAATCTCTAAAAACAAAAACAATACTGACTTATGCAAAAACAGGTTGAAGACCCTTGTTTGCTCACTTTATCAGTTTATTTCCTCTATTAGCACATTTAAAACTAGAAAAAAGGATGGATGAAAACCTCCACACATACATCCCTTGCCCAAGACTGGGAACAAACCTTGCTTCGACATTCGCAATTATATCATCATCTCTGTAAGAAGGTGATTTGTCTTACCTATACAGTTGCCCTGTGCGTCCTGGTTGAAGCCCACAGGACATCGAGGTTTGGGGTTGCACCTGAAAGAGCCCTCAGTATTCACACACTCAAAGCCGAGTCCACAGTTATGGCTGCTCTGCACACACTCATTGACATCTGAGGAATAAGATGAATAAATGAGCGAATGAGGACTGAAGAAATGATTAATTGCAAATAAAGCACCAATCAAACAGTATTAGTTTCAACCTAATAATCCGCTACAGTGCATGAGATACATACATGTAATGCCATATTTTGCCACTGGATGGCACTGTGGTTAAATGGCAGATTGTGCAGGTACTCACTTTTACTGCTGTTCATCTATCAAAGAGTTTTCCCTGTCAATACTCTAGAGGTTAAACAAGAGTAAAAGAATTGTATTACTTATTATAACATCTTATCTATACAAATTACTCTTGTTACAACCAGAATGGCCTGAATTATTATAATAATTATTATTATTATTCGTCTTATTATACTAGACGAATACATCTAATTAGTCAAACCAGCAGAAGTCACATGCAGTGTGTGAATTAATATTGCGGTATATTCCCTCAGAGTCCTCAAACACCTGCCTACTAAGGGATTTACCTCCTGTCAATCAGCCATCAACATCTGTTGCCATAGTATGAACCAAAGCTGGAGGGAAATCACAATCTCAAAAGAACACAAAATGTGTGTGTGTGTATGTGTGCGCGCACGCGCATAATACATGAGTGTCTTGTGTTTTCAAGCAGGCTTGCAGGATTTCACCACTGTAATTGCGGCATAGAGGCCTTAACCAGCTCTGGCAGGCAGCCCTGTGCTATACTGTAGGGTAGGTCTCTAAACAGCAGATAGTGATTGAGCACCTTGCTCCTGACACAAGCCTGGCAGAGTCAGCAAGAGCTGAGTGAGCCCGACCCAGACGGAGACAGAGCAAGAAAAGCCAGGAAGCAGGATAAATGTGTGAGAGATTGGCAGTAAAGTCCCAGTAAAGGCAACGGGCTCAAGGAACCTACAAAGGTCAAAGAGGCCACTGCTGTATGTGAGAATTTAACCCCCTGAGCCCTTGCCCCCCTGTTTTCACTCCCTTTATTTACAGGATTATGACATAGTCACTGCATGTGTTAGCAAGACATGCCACATATTGTTACTTCCAGAATAAGTTTGGCTGAAATGCCATAAAGATACTGTATGTATGTGCAATAACAGTTCTTATGAATATAAAAGTTTTGTGTAGTTTAAAATTGTTTGGGGTTTTTAGCCATGCTAATGGGATGGATCTATGCAGGGCAATACTGGTCTGTTGTTTAGTCGACTGGTCCACCACTTTGGTCTAGACTGAAATATCTCAACAACTATTGGATGGATTGCTATGAAATTACAGGGATTCAGTTAATCCTACTGACTTTGGTGATCCTCTGACTTTTCCTCTAGCACCACCATGAGGTTGAGATTTGTGGTTTTGAGTGAAATAGCTCAACAACTGTTGGATGGATTGCCATGAAGTTTGGTACAGATATTCATGTCCCCCTCAGCTGTAATAACTTCGGGGGGTTTCCTCTAACCCTTCATCTAGTGTCGTCTTCAAGCCAAATGTTTAATTTGTCCAATACTTTATGACCAAACACATGCAAATCAATCAGCCTCAGCTGCACTTTGTGTTTAGTGCTAATTAGCAAATGTTAGCATGCTAACAAACTAAACTGAAGATGGTGAACATTATACCTGCTAAACATCAGTAGGTTAGTATTGTGATTGTGAGCATGTTGCCATGCTGGTGTTAGCTTTTAGCTAAAAGCACTGTTGTCCCTAAAAGTACAGCCTCACAGAGCCGCTATCATGACTGTAGACTCTTCGCCTTGTTTGCCTCTATTTCCAATGTTTTTTGAATGAAGTATGAATGCTTAGATTGGAATATTGGTGTTCTAGGGATATAACAACTATATTGACAGGTCATTTTCTGCCTTAGTACTGTCAAAAAAAATCCACTGATTGTGTAAAACATAAATAAGCCACTCTGTCTCTCCTGTTGTTGTAAACAGGAAGTGTAATGTTGCCATGGGTTACTGAGTTAGCTGTAGGCTACACCTGAGCCCCTCTTATGTACCTAATATTATTTACATTTTGGCAGGATATACAGACAAATCAACTGGATAGTATTTGATGGTGAAAAAAGTCTAAATTTGATGATTATGTGCCAAGGTCTTAAATAAGAAACTGCTATGACTGGAAAGAGAAAGTACTGATTTAGGTAATACATGTATGACATCTGGGCATTCTGGTTTGATCGAGCTATGACATCGGAAAGAAAGGGTGTGATTTTTGCCGCAAAATGTTTCAATCTGGTGCTAAGATTGTTGAACACAGTGGGTTGTTCAGAGAAGGGGGAGGAACACAATTGCGTTTCTCCCGTGTGGTGACTTCGCTTCATTTGTGAGCGGAGGAAAAAGGAGCGTTTCATTACAGTCTCTTAGTTAGTCATGAATAGGGAATAGGTAGTGCAACACAAAGATGGTTTTTCACTCTGTACTTATGCCGATGGCCTGAAGTGGCAGCTGTTTGGATGCTTACAGTTAAACACACTTTCTTGTTAAATGCTCATTTTGCCTGATTGAACATTCTTTAAGTTCACAAGGAGCTGCAGATTAGTTGAGTTTCCCATCTGCAGTGGCAAACAGCATTTACAGCACATCTTCAACTCATCTTAGGGGTCCCTCTTCCTGAACACCGTTGCTGCTTTATGAATGAGACGTCTGCACAGGCCCAATTTATGGTGCATGGAAAAAATTTGATGTATTGGGAAGTTTACTATTGCATCTCAAAGTTGGGTGCCACCCACAAAGACAAGCCAGGCAGCTCTTCATACTGAGAGTGTATGTATCTGTGTGCTCGCATGTGAAATTACATGATCACTGGACGTTAAAAAAAAATAAATAAAAAATCACATTTTCAATACTTACTCTCAAGGGTGGTAAAACTGATTGTTTGCCTGAACAATGTGCTTTCCTTACATTGTGAACATGCAGTAATACAAATGCTCTCCTGCTGGTATTTACAACATATTCACTGTGGGTGGAAGTGATGCTGATAAGGTGTGGTGTACCTTCACAAATGTTGTTGTTGTTCTGGTATCCCGGGGGACAGGTGATCAGTCTCTGACAGATATAACTCCCTGCGGTGTTCACGCAGCGCTCGTTCAACTGGCAGGCACGTGCAGACAAACACTCATTTATGTCTGGATGTTTAAAAAAAGAATAAAGGACAAATGTGTCAGTGTGAAGAAAGAGAATAATTAATGAAAAGTGCACAGTAGAAGATGCTGCATGGGTAGGTTTAGAAAAAGCAGACAAGGAGATGTACAAAAATACCATCAACTGAGCCGTGGTCTGTGTGTAACAGTCAGCACTTAGAAGCAGATTAAAGAGACAGGTTGGACCCTCCCCTGGGAGAGAGATTAGGGGCAAGGCTGCTGGGTACAACATTCACACAATGAGAAACTTGTCACCATACTGAGCTGCTCTCTGTGTCACTGCCACAGTTTGCTGCTGTCAAAGCAAGAGGCAGACCAGTGGTTATGGCTTAACTTAAAGATATAGCCCCAGGGAGACAGCTTAGGCACATAGAGCAGTAGCTGATCAGCCTCATGATAAAACACACAGTCTACCTCCATTCAGAGTGGAAATGAAGGGTAGATATGGGATGCAGTTGGTAAGATATATTGCATGGATAGTTGGGATGATCCCTCTGGTCGAGACTCAGTTTAATAATAAACTTTATTTGTATAGCACCTTTCATACATGAAATGCAGCTCAAAGTTTAGGAAGAAGATGAAAAGAATGTCTCCCATTTATATAAATATATATATATATATATATATTGTCTGCATCACAGTGAGAGTGATGGGGATTAGGGCTGTATCTCCAAATCTAGAGGCGCTGATTAGAGAAAAAGACAAATCAGTGGCAGACAGTCTTGCCAAGAAACTCTCCTCAACTGGAACCAAACTCCACTGGCTGAAAAAGAAGAACCGAATGAGGGCTAAAATTGCAAGCCATTTTTCACTAGGATTGCACAGAATTTCCACATGCTACCCTGGTGTGATGTAAGAAAATGTTTTCGGCATTATAACTAAGTTCCTTACCCCCACAGGAGAGTCCATCAGCCATAAGGGAGAATCCTGGGAAACAAGAGCATTGTGGCCTTCCGCTCACTGAGATGCAGTGTTGCTCACATGGGCTGTTTCCTGAAAATAAAACTGTATAGTGAGATCAAATATAATACATGAAGTACTGTATATTGTACTACTACTGTGCACAACAGTATTTAGGGTGAAACAGAGAGGAGCTTTGTGGCTCTGGGTGGGAGACAAGAACACTATTTACTGTATTGTCGTTTGCTCATTTCCTTTTTCCAGGTTGATCCCTGACCTGGTCAGATTATGATATGGAGAACTCGTGAGAATGAGTTGCTGATGCTGAAAACAAACTAACCTTTGATACCATCTCGCCGCTTGTGTTTGACATTTGCGGCACAATTACGTTTCATGGAAAGGGTGAGTTTGAAATAATAACATGTCAGTCTGTAGCAGCCTGTGCTGGCTTTTCCTCTAAACACCTTCGACTACATCAAGATGCATGTTCCAGTCTCTGATTAAGACGTAAGGATGAATGAACGTGCTCAGTGTGGGCTGTCAGGCCTGCAGCTCCCTCTCCCCTCATTAAGCTGTACGTTTCTAACCTTCACAGGGGTTGAGTGGGACGGGGGGCTGGGCGGGAGGCGGAAGCGTTGAAGTGGGCTCCGCTGCCGCTCTATCATCCTCCTTCAGTCTGTTCTCCTCGTCCACAGTCTCTGCAGAAACATGAATAATCTCATCACACTGTAATCAAGACTTCCACCTCTCCATCTACTGCGGTCTTAGTTAGAGGCTTGAAACCTTGCGCAATCCTTTCCTCTTCCTCTCCAACGATATGAGGCTAGCAGCTACAGATGAAAGTTGTAATAGCAGTGAAGGTGAGACAGGAAAAAACATTGCCTGCAGACAAACATTTGGTTTTATTAGTGAGCCCCATCCCTCACTGTAATTTGCTGAGTGCTCTGGCATTAGTATCCTGTTGAGACAGGCTTGTGTTGGTGAAAGCCACTGTTGATTAAAGTCTGGTACACGTCATACAGCATTACCTGAAAATACTTCTGAACTGTACATCTGAGCAGTCCTTCAGTTGGGCAAAGAATGATTTTTAAATAGTGAAAATGCTTTTTTTCTTCAGCTGAAAAGCTTTTTGACAACAGCAGAGATGTGACTAGTTGAGCATTGCTGTCAGTCCAGGA
Source organism: Maccullochella peelii (assembly GCA_002120245.1). Taxonomy (NCBI): domain Eukaryota; kingdom Metazoa; phylum Chordata; class Actinopteri; order Centrarchiformes; family Percichthyidae; genus Maccullochella; species Maccullochella peelii. Next base: position 106,021 of record LKNJ01001021.1, read on the forward strand.
AAGGGATGTTAGTGTGTGATTAAAATAACTATTATTAGGCAATATCAGGGCTTGCAGACAGGAAGGAACTCAAAGAGACCAGGAAAATAATACACTGTGAATGTGTAGACAAATCACGACAAATGGGGTCTTCCTGACAGGAATGCGGACTGTAAATCATATTTCAAAGAGCAAATGGCACAGAGAGTCGCTTTCCTGTGTACCGGCACAAACTGGAAATGTCTGCTAGCACTATGTGACAAAATAAGATGGGTGGTCTTCATTTTACCTTGTGCACAAGTGAAATCGTCCTCTTGCAGCACATATCCAGGGAAGCACTCACATCGGAAAGAGCCCGGCGTGTTGACACATCTGTGGTGGCAGATGTTGCCCTCATGTATCAGGCACTCATCCATGTCCTCCACCTCAACAGGACCCTCCACTGCATTGTCCCCATCCCGCTCCTCACCAATGGAGAAGGACTCTTTAGGGTAAGGCCTGTCAGATACTGCAGCACATGGAGAGAGTGGCTGTTATTTTCACATGCAATAAAATCGTAAAATGATATAAAAATGCATAAAAAGTTTAAAATAGTTTGATCACGTTCCCTAAACACATTTTAAATATAACAATTACAGGGAAGACACAATGGCCACAATGATAAGGAGGATTTATTTTCATGTTTGCTTCCATTGTAATGTTTATTTTTGCAGGGATAAATACACAGCATCAACCACTGCCACATACCACATTATTCCTATCCTAAACAAGTTTGCAACGCCCATCTTTAGATGGGCTCTTAAAAATACGCATGCAGTTACAATAAAAGAACCATGTAGATGTGTATATATAGTGTTATGATTAATGTCTTTCTTTTTGCTTTGTGTCACCGGAGGACATCTCTATATTTTTGATGTTTCATATGCAGCAGTGTCTAATCCCAAATGAGGTGGGCCTAGTGTTTGTCATGACGTGGAAATAAAATTAACTAACTATAAAAGAAGAAAACATCCTAATGAAAGGCACCTGATCACCCATGACCACAAGGCAGATCATGCTTCGAAAAACTGTTTTATTGTAACATGAATTTGAAATGAGCCAAGTTTTTCACCTTGTAGTAGCCAAACCAAATCAGTACAAGAATACTACCAACAACAACATGTGCTTTACTGAAAAAGGATTGAAAGCAATGCCTGGCAGGCAGACAGGCACTAGATCTCTTAGAATTACAGTACAGGGGGGATCTGGGCTATTATACTTTGTTCTGGGAGGCCATTTTTCAGCAGGGTTGGGGGACCTTACTACAATGCTTCCTTTTAACAGCTAGTATAAAGAAAATTGATTGTCTTTGGTTTAAAACAGTATTTTTCCTGGCAGTCCACATGCCCCCACCCAACAACACCCCCTTCCTTGGCATGGAGCAATGCAACACATGTGCATTTGTGTGTGTGTGACTATTTGTTGCCACTACCTTTTTTCAGTGGTGGTGTGGGGCTGAGAGCGGGCCTCTCTCTGACAGAGTGCCAGCTGTCTTGATTCCCAACTCTGCTCTCCTCACCCTCGCAGCAGGTTAGAAAGACGTGTCTGCAGTGGAAGCCCAGGTAGCGGTGGGCTTCGCAGCGATGCCCCTCACTGCGGAACTGCAGCCCCAGAGAGCAGCAGTCACAGCACTCCTGCAGGTCACACAGTCAGTCTTTACACATGTAGTCATAGATCATGTAGCTCTTTAGAGAAGCTGCTGTACTGAGAAAACATTTCAAAATCAGTTTTATGAAAAAGACTACACTCAGTGATTTTTAGCAACAGCAACAAGAATGGCAATGCTGGTCTGACCACTTTGGTCAAAACTGTCAGATGTATTGCCATAAACGTTTGTACTGACATCATAGTCTGCAGAGGATTACTGAATTTGGTAATCCCCTGACTTTTCCTCTAGTGCCACCATCGGGTCAATACTTTGGTTTCTGACCAAATACCAGCAAAACTAATGACATTTCCATCATTTTCAGCTGTAGGCCCCTAGGACTTTGTATTTAGTGCTTATTAGCAAATGTTTGCATGCTAACACTAAGATGGTGAACACAGTAAACATTACTTGCTGAATATTAGCATGTTAGCATTGTCAATGTGAGCATGTTAGCATTCTGACGTTAGCATTTAAATAGCCTCACAGAGTGGCTGCAGACTCTTCAGCTTGTTGAAATTGAACTTTGATAGTTACAAGCATGAATTTGGTGCAACTCTCCCCTTACTCACAGCCTCTCGCTCTGTTTCCCTGTAGCTCTCAGCAGGATCACCACTTAGAGTGCATGGGGGCATAGCAAAACATAAAACCGAAGTAACAACCACTGTGATGTACCGTGGCTGTAGATGGCATAATATTACTAAATCTACAGGGGTCCTACAGAAAGGTGGTGAAAGCTGATATTTAACAGCTGTACTGCAGCAAAGAGTCGATAATGGCCCCATGCTGCTCAAGGGCCTCTGAACAGGTGAGTAAGTATCCTTCAACACGCAGGTCAGATGGCAAATCTGGGCGAACACGATGGAGTTTCACAGTCACCATGACTTGATCCTCATTAACCGCCATAATAGCTTACTGTCTACCACTGCTTCTGTTTTATAATGATCAATTATCAGTCCGTGTTTCAACTATTTCAGAGAGGCCAAACAATCGGCATATGCCATTTCCAATTGCTGAGGCCTGCCTTGAAGATAGTAAAGCTTTACTGTAGGAATCTTAAGTTGTAATTGGCCCTAAATCATTTTGTCTAAATTAAATAAGGTAACTGAATAACAGGGAATTGGCACCACAGCAGCAATGCTCGGAGGAGATATCTAGAATAAAGTTGCTCAAACACTGCAGAGAGACTCGTGCTGGCTACAGACAAGTACCATCTACACATGTTTGCAATTCTGCTGTGACTAATGCATTTATCAATTGCTAATTCAGACTGTATTAGGCTTAATTTGAAATTTACAATGTCATTAAGTTTGACTGTGAGCCCAGTGAACTGTGTTTGCCCTTTGCCGTGGCATCTGGTCACAAATACTTGCCTTGTAGGAATTGATCCCACATTTATTGCTGGCGTCCTCTTGACACATATCCCCTGCTCTGGCTGCACTCATTCCAGCCAAACACCGACTTTCTCTCAGGGAACCGAGGCAGCACTGTTGTTGGGCAGTCCTGGCAGAGAAAAGCACACAGGAGAAAGGACTGCAGAAGTGTTTGGCCCTACAGCAGCAACGAGTGGGCTGGCTATTCTTCCCACAAGTGCTGGTACAGAACTGAACCGAACTGTGTTTTCACATTTCAATAAATGTAATTAGAAGGAGAAATTGAGATCGAAATCTTTAATAGTTTACCAGTCAAAGCTGTGAGGATCATTCCAAACAAAAGGGAACTTAAACGTGATTGATCTTGCAAGAAAACACCTCATAATAACAGAATATGAACATTTCTTTGTCATTTTGTCACTTTACTAATGTATCTTCAAAATTCACCTTGTTGATAAGTCCAGTGAAGTATATAAACAGCCTACCTTTCCACAGAAGACTATTTAAGATGATTTACAGTGTGCAGAGCTAAAGGATGTGAATGGGCGTTTAATAATGGCCTTACCAGCAGATGGAGTGCCTATCTTTTGTGGGTGGCGCCATGTTGTTGCAGTGACCATTAGCTGAAGCCCATTTCTCCCCTGTCTCACAGCAGGCCTTCACCAGCTCCTTGGCAGACACTATAATGAAACACAAACACCCAGTTCCAGATTTATCCCACTCAGTGCAGCCAGTGTTTCAGAGGAATCACATGAAATAACGGTTACAATGTGAATTCAGCTGGAAGTGGATGGTTAACATTTACCACCACAGAATTCCATCAGTGAGATGCTGAAAAATCGGGTTACAGGGTATTTGAAGTGCGACTGATTTTCATCTTTCGTGGAACACTTGTCTCAGTAATAGACTTAGAGCTGGTTTTGGTGACTTCATGCTGAGAATACCAAGTACAATCTTCTCAGACTCCTTGACTCTGCTCTCATTTTCATTGGCAGGAAGTATGAAACCCAAGACTAAATATTATATAAAATTGCCTTGAGAGTAAAATTGTACTTTTTGCTCACATCCTGGCTAATCAGAGCTGGAGCAGAGTGAAAGAGTCACACATTAGCACTTCATTTCAAACTGGGTCAGGGAACACACAGAGAAAAAACACATTATCCAGTTTACAGGGAAAATGTATATGTGTTCCTTCAATAACAGGGCAGTGCATTCCAGCTTTGATTTGTGGCTCCTGCACTACTGTAGAAGTAGAACTCATGACATTCATGCCTTCACAGTCAGTCACACCATACAGGACAAAACATTTGTCAATCTGGATGTACACCAAACACAATATGTTTTTGCCATTGAGAGTTTTAACAGAGTATTGAGTGTTTTAACATAAACGTAACTCCAATCTAGTCAGAAACAAACTTAACCCTCTTAAATTTAAATGTAACATGTTAAGTTACATTTATTTTTATGTTTTATGTGATGACTCACTGGATTTATGATTATTCATTATCATAATCATGTTTGCTGTTACATTTTGACCACTTCTTGTCAAAATAGAGTGATCGTACAGACTATATGTACAGTACAGTGTAGGTGTTTTTTGTGTGTTTAGAGGCAATAGGTGTTGTCTTTCCAGCATTAAGACAGATGCAAAACGATAACAGAAAAGAAAACAAATTTGACCTGATGATGGCACTAGACGAAGTCAGGGGATCAACAGAGTTATTACAATTCATCCTGTGGGCAACATGAACGTGTGTATCAAATTTCATGGCAATCCATCCAATATTTTGACATTTCACTAAAACTAAAAATGTGACCCTCATTGTGGTGCTAGAGAAAAAGTCAGGAGATCACCAAAGACAGTAAAGTCCATCCTATGAGGACCATGAATGTCTGTTTCATGATAGTCCATCATATATTTGCCAACATTGCCATCCCTAGAGCCACGCCGCTAGCGTGGCTAAAAATTATATGAGCAACCTTCTGAAAGCTTTAATTGATCTCTCGTAGCATGGTCCGTTCCCATGTGAGCCTTAAATGCGGGTGGAGGTCACACAGAGGAAAGCCCAAGCAAAAATCTTATTGCAATTATAAATAGATAAAGATCAGCACAGACGTCTGAGAGTGTCCAAGGTCATTCTAGCATTTTAACTTCTACTTTACTTTTGTGTAAATACTTCTCCTTGACTTACCTATACATAATAAGACCAAGGCAATTACTCAGAATCGAGAAAGTGACTGCTGGAGTGTGCATAATTTAAAGGTTTAAAAATGAGAAAATCTAAACCCTGAAAGGCACAATGACTCTTTGATACATAACTACAGTATCTGTGCCAGCCGTGCAGCTAAACAAGTCCCTTTGAACCTCAGTGAATGTATATTAAAAGACAGACAACATAATTATTCATCATCCTTCTTCAGCCTCCTATTCATTTTCTCCAGGTGGAATCAGTTCACCCGTCATGAACATGACACAGATTTGCTCCATGTGTTCATCCAGAGTGTGGGATGTACAGTGGGGCAAAAAAGTATTTAGTCAGCCACCAATTGTGCAAGTTCTC